>JABUQX010016957.1:0-23536 GCA_015478945.1 Trachelipus rathkii | reverse complement strand
GCCGGAAAGACATCATACCAAGATCCTTAGCGCACTTTCGCAGCTCCTTCGTTTGCGTCATTTTCTTGTTTACTCCATGACACGACCACACAGCAAACTACACAGGTCGCCAAGGGAACCTACTCACACAGGTGGGGTCAAACTTCTTGCCACTTTCTGCGAGGAGCACCGGACATGATACACTGAACATGAATTTCGGGGATTTGTTTGGCAGTCGTGGTTCAGAGCCAGTGAACATGCTCCGTCCACACTGAGGGAGTTTGCAAACGCTTTGACAATATCCCGCAGAAGACCATACCACAAGATTCATTTCATCAATGACGAATCGCTTGGAGGAGGAAGTTGGAAGGGGCCAGAGGGGGTACAACCATTTATTAGACACCTTTATGCTCGCATTTCACATATGTTACTTGATAGAATTTTTGTTGAATGCATTAATTAAATTCAATCATATCCCATATTTTCTTTGTTTCTATTATTATTGCCAATTCAATTCCCTACAGTCTATACAAACTGTCGTTACCATACGGTTTATACATTTTTAACCCTGTGCAACACTCCCGAGTTATGTATGAACCAAATAAAACCTAACCCTAGCCACTACATTTCCCAATATGAAGAGTTTAAATTTATTAATTTAAGGGTGAATGCATTAAATTTTGACCCGCGAGTATTATATTATATATATATATATATATAACTATATATATATATATATAGTATATATTATATTATATAATATATATAATATTATTATTATTATAATATATTAGATACTAATATATATTATATATATATATTATATATTTATATATATATATATATATATAATCGCACTCACTTGATACAAGATCATACACTCGCAAGTGATCGTGAGGCTACTTCTTTGGCCTACCCCCAAGTATCCACCTCTGCGTACCCCCCGGGGTACGGCCGTACCCACACTTTGCAGCCACTGAAATCTAGTAATAGTAAAGAAAAACAGAGAAACAACAGTAAAGAATAGAAAAATGACATTTGATAATACCTTAAATTATATTGGAAAAGAGACAGAATCTTGGGAAGATATTTACTTCAAGTTAAAGTTATTTGGAGCGAAGTACTTCAAGAAAAGGAAAAACAAAAACAAAAATACACCAAAATAATAGGGAGGTTTTAACAGCAAGTGAACCACTTAGAAGTATTATGTCTTATTAAGAAAAAGAATATGGACAGAAGATAGAAGTAGAAAATCTTATTAAACACATTAAAAGAAAGATACTGTAGAATAAAGAACAAGAAAGTTATCTTAAAGTATAAACACTACTGAATATGCAATACAAAGAAAAGGAGAATCCTTTAGAGAATATGTTTCAAGATATGATAAGGCAAAAAGACGAATTGTGAAAAACTTGATTACTTAAAATAATCAAGTGAAAAAAGTATTCATACCAAATTGATCAGTAACTCAAAATATGTAGGACATGGAAAGAAAGTTGATTATAAATAAGGATTGACAGGAATTAAAACAAAATATCTTTCATAACAACCTAAGGAATCAATTGTAAATATGATGGAATCAGTTGTATAATAGGAAAAAAACAAAACAAAATAGAAATTTGGATATATGAAAATAAATTTATGTACCATATGTAAATACAATAAACCATAAAAACTAAAGAATGCATACTTGAGTAAATTAGATTACATTAAATAAATGTAAATTTGTTGAACGTAGTAACTATAAAACCAAAGATTGCTATTGGAATGAAAAATATAGTAATGTGTGTTGGAAAATGTAATCAAACTCGGGTTAATGAAAAATATTGTAAAATAAAATAATAGAATAATAGGAAAAAATAATAAATCTATATATTTATACATATGGAATAATTGAAAAATAATATCAACTTAAAAATGAATCCATTATTAATACAGAAAAAGAAGAAAGAACAATAGTAGAAAGAAAAATGAGCAGAACATTTTTCAATAATAATAAAATAAGGAATAATAATAAAATAAAGAAAAATTAAATATCAAGAAGATGTAATGGCTATAATAGATCAGGAGACATAGAGACAGTAATAGGAGAATTAGGATTAACGAAAATTAATCGATTGTTGGAGGAAAAATTACAATATATTTGTGTGAGTGTGACAAAAGTTTAAAAATGGTAGTTTTGTCTTTGGAAAAACAAAGTATAAAATATTACACGAATAATTATTTGCCTGTATAATAACATCATTCAAACAGTTGTTTGATTTAAAACTCTGGAAGATCTTGTTTTTATAGAATTATTCTTCTGGTTCAAATTAAGCTATGAAAAGACATGAAATTAAAGATTAATAACAAAATTGAAGATGGAACTGCTGACATTTGTGATTTGAACCTAATGAAAGTGAAAACATTTTGATGATGGGACATTCATCTGCACTATTATTGAATAAAAGAGTAAAGGAAACCAATGTTGGTCAGACTTCTAATGATTAAAGAACCTAAATAGAAAAGAAAAACTGGGAAAACTACATAGAACAATTTGCACATTGTATGGAATAGAAAAAGTCTGTTAAAACAATTTAAAGACATGCTAAAAAAAAAAAAAGTAATTCAAGAAATTTTTATACATAATGTAAGAAAGAATTGGAGCTAATTGTAAGAGATGTGAAATATGTAAAAAATATATACAAAAAAAAAACTCCATCAAAGACCAGTTGGATAGGTTTGCCAATTAGCAAAGTCATGTTGATATCATTTTTATTTTGGTAATCGAAATATGAGAATAAAATTCTCTTCATGATGATAGATAATGCAAACAAGTTATGCTCAGGCAGCATGGTTAAAAAATAAAACAAGTAAAGAAATTACTAGAAGGGTTAATTGAAAAATGGATTATCTATTTTGGAAGTCCTAATGGAATATATGTCTAATGCAGTGACGGGGAATTTCAAATGACAGATATAGCAAACCATTTACTACAAAAATGCAATATCAAATTAATGAGTACAGCGGCAGAAAGTCCATTACTTTATGGAATGCATTATACAAGTTAAAACAGCAAGAACATGACAGAAAAAATAGTATTGGCAATGGGCAATTTTTTGCTTAAAAATTGCATACTAACATAATTACTATTGGGAATATGCCCCTAATCAACCTATGTTTTCGGAAGAAAATGTAGGCAATACCAAACATAATAGATCGTGATAACTTAATAATAAATGAAATCATTCACTAAGTGATATAAGGATTAAAGAACGCTTGACTTTTAAAATTTAGGGATGCTAGAAAAATAACCAAGAGTATGGGTGTGAACTTTAAATTTGGAACCAGTATTGTGGGAAATTTTATTTTTTAAAATCAGACGGAGCTTATCTACGAGTTTTTATAAAAAAACATTGCAATAAGAATGGAAGGGAACCAGTTAAAGCATGTGTGAATTAGATAGGAAAAACCATCATAGTAAAACATGCGAGGTACTTTAAAAGCTGTATCAAAAGTACACTCAACGAGAATTCGAAGAAATAGAATAAATGAAAATAACAAAACTTGAAGATAAAGAAGATGAATGTGAAGAAGGAAATGAAAACACAATAGATCACTCAAATGAGAATGGGAATAATATAAATGAAATAATATGGTAAAAAATTATAGATGATGAAACTGATAATGAAAAAGAAAGTCAAAAGGGAGATAAAGAAGAAATAACAGCAATTAATGAATATGAAGAAATTGATCAAAAAAATGTGAAAATGGGTAAATACTATGAAATAAAATTAAAAGATTAATGATATATTAAATTGTATATGGTCATTAGTTAGAGATGGAAAGCAACAAATAAAAAAGTATTATAGTGTTAAATTACAACATACGCAATTTAAATACAGATAGGATATATGATATAGACTTGTAAGAATCTAAATATATGAATTGGATATAATTGAAAATGAAGAAAACAAAGATTAATCATTAGATACAAGTGAGGAGATAGATGAAATAGAGAGTGAATATGAAAATGAAAAGGTAAATCAAAGTTGTTATAATCATTCTAATGAAGAAGTTAAACAAGCCAAAATGATAGAGATAGAAAATTGGAAAAAGAATGTTTTTGAAGAAGTAACAGATAATGTGAAAAAGCAATTACATGTCAGTATGGGTAATTTAGTTGAAAAAAATTATTCGAAAATAACGAGAAAAAATTAAAACTAGAATTAGAATAAAGGATATGAAGAAACAGTGGAAAAAAAAAAACGATGCACAAAGAAGTATTATGAAGCAATAAAAATGATATTAACCATAGCTTAGGAAAAAAAAATGGAAAATAATGCTATGGATATTTCAGCAGCCGCTTATTTACAAGGGGATACAATAACAAAAAAAGTATAACTAAGACCACCACCAGAATTTAATGATGGTAAACTCTTGGAGACTTAAAATAAAACAGCTATATGGATTACAGGAACTGATGCTATGATGTATTTTATTCATTGAAAGGTCCGGATTTCAATAAGTCTTATACCAAAGTAAAATGGACCATCGATTAATTAATACTGACTTATTCATAGACTTTAGAAGGATCAGATGTTAAAGCGAGTGGATGATCATTCTCCACTATTACAAGAATATGAACACTAAAATAATAAAATTGATCAGGATTTGAAATAGTGAGAAAATAGTTAAGAATCATTTAACATATTTTAGGAGTTCAATTTATGTCAAGGGATGAACATATTATATAATGGATTCAAAGAATCACTTGGGAGAAGGTTTAAAATTAATGAAATAAAACAAAAAAATTAGAAAAACTTGCAATAAAAAAAAAGTAAAGGAATACCAACAATTAATAGGGAAAATTAAATTGGATGGCAAGAAATACAAACCAGATCTTAATCTTTACTTATAGTTAGTAAAAATGAGAAGGCTGAGGAAAAAGAACTTAAAGTATCAAAAGATTATAAGAACTTTATCTAGATTAACAAAAAAATACAGAAATGAATATTTTAAAAATCATTTAAAATAAATAATGAGAAAATATGAGAATTTAATAACATTTACGTGATTCATTCACTTTGCCAATAAGAAGCGGAGATAAAACCAACTTTGGATGTATATTTTTGCGGTAGATAAAAAAGGAAAAATGAATACCTATAATGTGGAAATCAAACAAATCGAAGAAAGTTAATCATTCAGTTAATACAAGCAGAAGCAAATAACCTTTACTTGAAGGTATAGAACAATCATTATCTATAAAAAAAATGTGAGAAATTACTAACAAAAAGATACCTATAATTCTCAGAACAGATAGTAAGACACTTGTGGAAACACTAATGTCGGAAAGACAATCAAAAATTAAAAGTATGCGAATTTATAATCTTCGCGATAAGAATTTATAAAATAATCAGAAATAACAACAATAAGAATGGAGTGAACAGTTAATGCATCATTTGCTGATATGTTTACAAAAGAATTAACATAATAAAAAAATGAAAAATGTAATTTCAAGAAGAATAAAAGATGAAAAAGAAAAATAAAACTTATCAAAGATGAACTTCTTCAACTGAAGAATTTGAGCAATGGATGTAAGCAGAACGAAGGCTGGAAGAATGATAAATTTAATAATTATTTCATATACTTTTTCCGAAAAGATAAGTATATAAAAATATTTGTAGATAATTTTTGTAATCATTATTGAATATTTAAAGATAGATGGTATTAAAAAAGTTAAAATATTAAATTATAAAAAATAATAAAGAAATATATATTATAGAGAATAAAATATAAATAAAAAGGAATAAAAAATAGAAGACAAGAAAAATAAGAAACTATGCAACTTATATTAATGTACATAATTAAAGAACAAGATTAATAAGTAAAATCAATAAAGAAGATAACAAGTAAAGATTGACAAACAAAAAACGATGGCATCTATTTAAAAGGTAATATATTATTTTACTTTATATATATATATATAATATATATATATATATATATATATAAATATATTTAATATATATATATTATATATATATATATATTATATAATATATTATATATATATATATATATATATATATATATATATATATATATATATTTATTATAATATAATATATAATATAATATATATAATATATATATATTATATATATATATATATATATATATATATATATATATATATATATTATATATATATATATATTATATATATATATATACTATATATATATATATATATATAAAATTTGGTAATTTTTGTTGTTTTAAGGAGATAGGGAAAGAAGAGGGAAGAATTAAGAGAAGTTAAGTGAACAAGGTAATAAGGAAAGGTATTTAAGAGCGTTTGCAAATAAATCAATTAAATGTGAACAAGATGAAACTGAACAAATATGGATGCAAATGAAGGAAACGTTTGTTAGACCGTTTTCGTTTTTGTTATTTGTGCTCGCACAGTTTTAGCCCAAATTTCGTGCAAAAGCAACCACGATTTCTTACAAGGTTTACCTTTGTTTACGAACAATTGGAATCAGCTGTTGTGATGGAGCCAGTCGATTTGGAATAACAGAAATAAAAAAAACAAAAACAAATGTTTATATCTTACAAATAATTGATCAACTACTGTGATGGAGTTCATCGATTTGGAAGAAATTAGTTAAAGCAGATTTTCTTGAATGAAACATTCATCAATTCAAACGGGCCTACCACGCAGCCATTTTCTTAGCTTACATTTTTTCGTAAGAATGTGCTAAATTCATCAAGCACGGGAAATAGCAGCAACCTTACAGAATTAAGGAAAAATTCCTTAAGTTTGGTAAACATTTCTTAGATTTTGCCGTAAGTTTGGCAAAAACAAACGCAAACTCGGGCGTTGTTACGCTGGCTGGCGATCTGCACCACACAATTCGCAGCACTCACGAGCACAGCAAAACCACCACCACCGCCGATCCAGACATCAATACCTCAAAGCGAGCACAAGAATGTGGATGGGCTAACACGTGGAAAGTAAGGAATGTTAACAAGTGAGTGGTGGAATGAAGATTTGATAAAAATTAGTTTAAAACTTACAAATAAAAAAAAAGGTCTGGTATGAAATTCAAAAGCCCAAGGATGAGGTTATCAAAGAAAGGTGTTGCTCGAAATTATATTACGAGGAAAAAAGGGAGATAAAAGTTCGCATAGGTAGGAGGAAAAATTAGATAAATGAACAGTTTTGGAAGGAGGGACTGGAATGCGGGATTTTAACAAGGGAAAGTAGAAAGCTCTCTTTCGGTAGGAACAGCGCGAAGGTTAAGAATGAGAATAAGAATGTCCGCAATAGAATAATGAATAGGGATGGTGCTTTCGTAACTGATGAAATGGATGTGAGGAGAGCGTCGAGATAAAACACTTCGAAATCTTCATAACATTTGGCGGTAATGAAGAGGTGATATGAATGTGTGCCGGTCTTGATGGGCAAGAAATAGGATATTTTGGGGATGACGGTAATTACGTAGGGATAGGTAATGCTTAGAGTGAGAAAAGTGACCGAAAATGATTAAATCAGTTAGGCATAGATGGAACTACTTGGTGACCAGATCAAGAATGGACCGGCGGATTGACTCACGTGATCTGAATGGTATGGGAAAATGTGTGAACCAAAGAGGTCTAAATGCGGGGCAGGGGCTTATAGTTCGAGGGATTGGAGGAGAACAGTCGATTTATTACCCTTATATAAGGGTAAGGGGAACTATAGGATAATTAGTTACTTGAGTGTTGTAGGGAAGATATAAGCTGGTATTTTGGTTGAAAGTGTACGTCGAGTGACTGAGGAACTGATTGGTTAAGAACAAGGTGCGTTTAGAAGTGGTAGAGGATATGTGGATCAAATCTTTACATTGAAACAAATGATTGAGAAAATGAGAGAAGAATAAATTGCATTTAGGTTTTATGGATTTGGAACAGGCGTATGATAGATAGGATTAATATGTGCAATCCGTGTCTACTTATATTGGTGTTGGTGGTAGGCTTCTGAATGGAATCAAAAGTTTGCAAGACGATGGTGAAGCGTGTATAAGAATAAATGTTGAAAGTGATTTAATGAATATTAATAAGGGAGTGAGGCAGGGATGTTTTATGTCTCCTTAGTTATTTAATTTGTATGTGGATGGGGTTATAAAAAATATTAGAGGTAGGAGGTGGCAGAGGAAGTTGTTAGAATCTTGGAGAATGGAAGAGAGTGAAGGGTGCCCTGCTTATTGTATGCGGATGATTTGGTTTTGTGTAGCGAATCTGAAGAGAGTTTGAGAGGATTGGTAGAGAGATTCTGCAGAGACGATTGTAAGACGATAGTGAAGCGTGTGTAAGAATAAATGTTGAAAGTGATTGGTTAAATATTAATAGCGAAGTGAGGAAGATATGTTTTATGTCTCCTTAGTTATTTAATTTGTATGTGGATAGGGTTATAAAAAAATTAGAGGTAGGAGGTGGCAGAGGAAGTTGTACTAGAATCTTGCTCGAGAATGGAAGAGAGTGAAGGGTCCCCTTATGTGTATGCGGATGATTTGGTTTTGTATAGCGAAACCAAAGAGAGTTTGAGAGGATTGGTAAAGAGATTCTGCAGTGTGTGTAAAAGGAGGGTTTGAAAGTAAATGTAGATAAGAGTAAGGTTTTGGTAGTGAGTGATAAGAGTCCTCTGTGTGAAATAATGTTGGATGGTGAGCAACTGGAACAAGCATTGGAGTTTTAATATTTGAATATATGTTGGATGAAAAAGGAACGGATAATGCATAGTGTAGTAGGAAAGCTGTGAATGGTAAGAAGGTGGCTGGTGTAATTAAATCCTTGGTGGATATAAAGAGTAAGTATTGAATTCGCTAGGGTTTTGCGTAAGGGTAAGTTGTTACCTATATTAATGCATAGTGGTGAAACTATGGTCTGGAATAAGAGGTATAAATCTAAGGTACAATGTGCCCATATGGACAATCTTAGGGGTGGTGTGTGTGTTAGGTGAGATCAATTTATAAAATTAGGAATTAACGCATTAGGGTCTTTTGTATAGTGAAGGCGTAAATGTGAGAATAAACGAAAGTACATTGCGATGGTTTGGCTATATGGAGAGGATGGATGATAGTCGGATGGTTAAGCGGATGTATAGTGGTGTGTGTGTGCTGGAAATTGACCGACTGGGAGACCAAAGAAAAAGTGGATTGAGTCGGCTGGGAGACCGAAGAAAAAGTGGATTAAGTCAGTAAAGGAATGCTTGGAAGAGATAATGTGAGTTTGGCTGAGGCGTTAAGAAATGTGCATAATAGGAGTGTGATCGAGGATTGATGTGCATAATATGAGTAAGTTTTATGATGGAGTATGGTTATGGGTTTTTCCCAGGGGATAAACCCCACATTAACGAGATGCCACAGTGATGGTCCGGCGCAGTCTTTTGAAACCCTAGGGCTGATTTTTCTGACAAAGACGAGCTTTCTGTTTCGTTATATGATAATAATAATAATAATAATAATAATATAATAATAATAATAATAATAATAATAATAATAATAATAATAATAATAATAATAATAATAATAATAATAATACTTTCTGGGGTTTGAAAGTAGATGTAGATAAGAATAATGTTATGGTAGTGGGTGAGGAGAGTCCGTGGTGTGAAGTCATGTTAGATGGTGAGCAATTGAAACAAGTATCTGAGTTTAAGCATTTAGGATATATGTTGGATGAAATGGGAACGGATGATGCTGAAGTGTGTAGTAGGAAAGTTGTGAATGGTAGGAAGGTGGGTGGTGCAATTAAATCCTTGGTGGATATAAAAGGGACTAAGTCCTGAGTGCGTTAGGGTACAAAGTGTTCAGATGGACAATCTTAGGGGCGTGTTAATTTAGGGAAGAACTGATAAAATGAAGAATGAACGCATTAGGGAGTTGCTATGGTGTGAAGAAAGGTGTAAATGGATAATAAACGAGAGTATATCGAGTGGTTTGGTCATATGAAAGGATGGGATGATAGTTGGTTGTAAGCTGATGCAAGTGGTAAGTTGTGTTGGGAAACCCGGGACCTGCTGGGAGACCGAAGAAAAAGTGGATTCAGTCAGTTCAACCTAAGTGTATAAATGGGACGGTAAATCGGGGGCTTTCTTGTCGACTGGCGTAATGTTCTTCTACTACTTTTCTGTTCCGGTGCATGATACACACCTCACCCCCCAACCTAGGAACAGGTGGTAGAGAAGATGATATATAATATAATATATATATATAATATATATATATATTACTAACATATAAATATTAGTTTTATATATTATATATATATATTATATATATCTATATATATATATATATATTATATATATATATATTATATATTATAAAACTTACCTTTTAAACGTGCTTTATCCCTATGCAGGGGGTAACACGGCGGGACTACCGGAAATACGAACTTTAAGGCCGGCATATCCCAAACCAGCACCACCAACGTTGTTCCAGTCGAGTTTTAATTCTTGCAAGAAGTAGATTAAAAACCTCAACTGCTACACGGAGGATTTGAACCAGCGTCCTCTCGTATGAGAGGCGACGACTCAACCTCCTGCGCCACGAGGCGTTCTAATATATATATATATATATATATATATATATATATAATATATATATCTATATATATATATATATATATATATATATATATATTATATATATATATATATATATACTATATATATATATATTTATGGTGTGTAAAAAAAAACCCATCGATTTTTGTTATGTAAAAAAAAACCCACTCCATATCTCGGGATATATGATGTTTAGAACCAAAAAATTGGTGGACCTATTAACCCATCGAGTATGAGTGAAAAAAAGTGTTTATATTGGTTCAAATTCGATTTTTTTGAAATTTATATTGAAATTTTAAAAATTTCAAAATTATCATCAAGTTTTGAGCTCATTTTTGACTGATTTTTTTGGACTTTCCAGCAGTGGCTGCATCTAAGAAAATCTATGAATTAGTTATAATATCGAACTTAAATTATGTTGTCCCATCACAGATCTCATCCAGAACAATTTTCATGAAATTTTATGCAGCCACATTAATATTTATACCTGCATCTTCTGTACCTGTAAAAAAAAAAAACATGATTGTAATGTAAAAAAAAAACCACCTCCAAATTAATTGAAAATGTCAATGTATATGCGCTATAACTCCTATCAACTTGCTGTAAGGTTGTTTTTTTCCTTCTGTCAGTGTGGTTCAAAAAGACAGAAGAAAAAAAAAACAAAAAAAAAAAAAAAAAAAAGTATTAAAAATGTACTATAAAAACAATTTTTTTTTAACCTTTTTTGTATTAATTATTATATTTGTACAATATAAGGTATAGGGAAATCGATTCCCGTGCGTTTATAACAGAATTGGAGGCACTCCTTTTACCACAGGTTTAGTATGAGTTAGTACCCATTACCCCCCTTTTCTAGTTTGCACCTATATTATGCAACTTCTTTTATTTCTCGAGCTACAGAGCTGTAACTTGGTGTTTTGAGGTATGCTTTGAGGATATGCCGGTTGATTCGCGAACACTTTAAAAAAAAAACGTTACGGCAATTCGTTGGGAGTTTTTGCAATTTTTATTTTCAGGAATATGTCCCGAGTTTGGTGTTGACTAGTTATGTTTAGCATGGCTCTTGCGAATCAATTCCCGGTAATTCCGAGTGCTATCGGGCCATCCTTAGGCATTTTGGCACCGGTGTTGAGGTGCTCATGTATATTTTTAGGTTTTTTAAGTGTTTTCTGTTAAGGTACATTCTATTTTTAAACTTACTACCGATGGTGTGATGAAGGTGCCTGGCCCTTGCCTGGGCCGTGGTTTCACACTGCCACGTCCAAGGACTTAAGGTTGAAAATGGAGAAGTGAGTAGAAGAGAACGAATGAAATAGAGTATTGAGTTTAAATTAAGTGCCGGAGCACAAGCACATGAACCGGAGCCAGACAGGATTTCTGGCTCAAGCTACATATTGATTCAAAAGAGGTACCTTTATATATGTTTTCAATGGTGTAGAACTCATTTTTGAGGGTTTCAACAATCCCAAATGAGTTTGAGGACCCCCTTGAAAAATAGAAGAAAAGCACAGAGAAGGAGGTAATGGAATTTATATGTTACCAAACAATTATGTTCATTAGAAACTGTCTTAGCTTGTCATATATTCTTTGGGGCTATCGACAGTACCTTGGCACCAGGAAATTCTGTCAAGATCAGCGACCAGACCTTGCTCAAAATTCGCAAGATCTAGGAGCAATTTATAAAGAGATTTAATTACCCTTCTTCATAAAACCATTCAAGGCAGGGGGGTAGGGACGTAAATAAAATAGTTCAAGGAGGGGGGTAGGAATGTAAATTAAAAACCTATTCAACAGGAGAGGGTCTAAGGGTGTTGGGGATGTAAAACTGCAACAAAATCAATGCAATTAACCAGCTCACAACGAGCTATAAAATACTCTACATCTTATTTTAAGATAGATAAAATGCTTTTTAGTTTTAATATTCTAGCTAATTTTAAATTTTTTTTTTCTTCTTCATTTATTATTATTAATACCTTTAAACATTTTTAATAGTAATCAACCTACCCCAAATTTTTTTTTTTTTTTTATTTTTTTTTCTTTTTTTTTTTTCCCCCATATTTCGCTCTAGAGGGGGTTTTGGAAGATGGTTTTTTTTTATACATACAATTTTTTTCTTTATACATATAATGGGATGTATTTTTTTTTACAAATGTTTTTGGATCTAAATAATTTTCAAAAATTTTAACCAAAACAAATTTTTTTTACTGGCATTATATAGCCTAGGACTAGCCGTTCTAAGAATTATTATAAAACTCTGCAGTGTAATTAGTTAATAGTCATAATACGGCAAAAATAGGGTAAACTGGGTATGTTTTACAATACCATGACTAATATTTATATATATATATATATATATATAATATATATATATATATATATATATATATATATATATATATATATATAATATATATATATAATATATATATTATATATATATATAATATATTATATATAATGTTAAGGAATAAAAATTAAGTTAAATGGACATCTTTATAAATATTTAACTTACTACAAATCACTCTTGATGGATTAACTTGGTCTCCTTGAAGGAACTGAGCCAATTTTTTTATGTCTACTGTTGCAGAATGAAGATCTTCAACGTTTTCTGGTCTTTCTGTATTATTTCCTAATAAGGAATGAGAGAAAAAAAATCAATGGATGTATAGTAAGAAATATTAATGTTATTGTTATAAAATACATGAAAATAGCAGTTGAGGCAATACTATGTACTTTATATATTTAATTATAAGCAATGATTTCTAACAAAATTTTATCCTTTAACTGAAGTTTCACATAGTTTGGGATTTACAGTAAATCAAGAATATAAATGTTGAGACATTTAATAATATGACTAAAAATAAATCTTCCTCTGATCTAACATTTAATTTTTTTTTTTTTTTTGTAAAATGTGAAAAATAAGATTTATAAAAACATAATTGTTCCATAATGGTATTGCTCAATTGCTGGAATACTGAATGAAATGGTAATAAAAAATATAAAGGTTTGAAATAAAACAAAATAAAAGTCACGAGGGAGAAAGGGAGGGTGTTAAATGGTAAATTTGATGTTAAGAGTAGTTAGTGGGCTTACTTTTGGCTTTTGTTTCGTCTCCGCAATGCCTTTACGCTATAATTTTAAAACCACATCAACTCAAAAGCATTTTCCCATTCAAAATCTTAACTAAGTTCTTCTAGTTTTCTCTTCGCAATCAATACATTTAATCGTCAAGATACAAACTCATTAAGTTTTAATTTTATTTGATTTCTGAATACCTCCTCTTAAATTATTATTTCTTCTACAATATTTATACATCTTGCATAACCTTACGTCTTGCTTTCAGCCTTTCGATCTGTCTGTCACTTTCTTCTCCTTCTCAGCTATCTAATTTAAAGGTTTTGAAAGTATGGTAATTGTGAAGCTAAGCGTAGTATGACGAAGAAATAGTTTTTTTTTCCGATAATCACTTTTTAAAATATTTTTCCTACACAAGCAGGACGATGAAAACAGCGTTGCCATATCTTAATTCTTTCGGTTTAGGTCAGAAAACTTGTTAAGTTTATGATAAGATTTGTTAAGTAGATACAGATTTAGTGGTAAAAAAATATTATGTGGTAACGTTGCATTGGAAGCCTATCGAAAAATCGATTATCGTAAAAAAAATCGGTTCTTTTAATACGTTTAGCTCCACAATTACCGAAAGTAATTCTATTATTACTTTCCACACATTATTATTTCTCTACACATTATTTATTTTTTTTTTTTTTTTTTTTTTTTTCTTTAAACCATGATTAAGCCTACAATGCCTTGTCAAAAAAGAGGGGGGGGCAAAAATAAAAAAAAAAAATAATAATAAATCAATATAATAACCTAAAGAAAAATAAAAAAAATAAAAAAATGCAAATAAACCCACCCGGATCCTTGCTAGACGCAATTCCCCATGGTGCCAGACTCGGTGACGTAAATAGAGCGTAAACATCGGAAAAATAAGAAGCAAAGAGTTCAACAAAACACATTGCTGGAAATCTAGTGAGTATCTATAAAGACGATGACTGATTCTCTCCAATATCACACAATTTTCATGAAAGAACAAAGGCACCTCTTGTACTAGGTGCGACGGCACGGTGGAGCAATGCGAGAGGTTCAATTCTCGCAGACACTCTCCGGGGTGTAATACGCTAATAGAAAGCGATAAGAACTAACTCACGACCAGATAACAAGAGGGTCAAGGATCAAGTATGGACAGTTTATAGTGAGCCTCTAAGCCTTACTTCAACTAAATAATCCTAAAAGCAGGGTTGAACCGGATCCACCCCAAAATGGGGAACAGTATTCCATACAGAGGCGAATAAAAGTCCTTTATATTCGCTGATGCGAGTGAATGGCAGAAAAAAAAATATTCACTGCAATTCTGAACAGAATCCAGTTTTTGAGGCTATTTTAAACCGATTGATGTGAGTGCTTCCAATACAATCACTATTATGTTTAGTGTTCTCAGAATATAGTACACTCACGGTAATTGCACATAAGCCATCGAAATGTAAGATACTAATAAGAGACGATGTGAAATTATATGTATAAGCTACTAGGATCAATAACGTATACATGAGCGGTCTCCGCAAGCTATATCATCTAACGTGCTTTTTCTTTGTCAATCAATGATACAGATAAACAATTTTGGAATAACTAACCAAAATACTAAATGATTCTATCAATTCATTAACTCCTTATTAAGGCATTAACTTTTTTCTTCTTTATCACAGGTTAACGTATGCTATAACTAAATCTTATTTACCTTCACAATGGCTTCAACTGTACAGGAAAGTTTTATTTTTTATTTTTTATGAAACAAGAAATTAAATTTATGAAACTAAAAATGCTCATTTACAAGAAAATACACTTACTCCAAGCTGGCATTGAAAGATTTTTAAAATATGTCGAGACATCTACAGTATCTGTGGCAACTGATATAATAAAAGTGCCTTTATGATTCGCTGATAGAGTTGCATGAGCAGATAAACTTTTCAATCGCTCTACCACATGTCGAAGCTGCTTCAATGGAGGAAGATAGATTGACGCCTGAAAATATATAAAAAGAAAATTAAAATAAATAAATAAATAAAATAAATAAATAAATAACATAAACATTTGCTCTTTTGATAAATTTGTAATTAATTTTCGGAAACCGTAAAAACTCTATAACAAAAAAGTCAGAAAAAAGTCAATCTCACGCAAGTTATGGATCTGTGATAAACTGGCTCATTCTCTCTCTTTGATAGAAAGCCTAGAAATATTCCAAATCAACTTTTTAAAATGATTAGAAACTCTTTCAATAATAGCTAATTTTCACATGCACATATTTTTCCTTATTCTATTTGTGTGGCTTCTAGTATCAGCCAGGGTAGGGGAAGGGCTTGTTAGTTATTAATGAAATTACAATGGAAATGTTTTCTGATTATTGCCTATATATATATATATATATAGTATTATATGTATATTATAGATGATATATTATATATATATATATATATATATAATTATATTGATTCAGTAGATGTATATATATTATATAATATATATATATATATATATTAAATAGATAATCCACCCGATAAAATGGTTAATTCTGTTTAGGAAGGTTTGGGTTTTTATAAATATCATTTATATCGGAATAATTTTGGTCTGTTGCGGAACTGAAAAGGTAGTTTGAAGATTGTAAAATGAGATTTTGCAGTTGTTGGTAAAAGGAGGGTTTGAAAGTAAATGTAGAAAAATAGTAAGGTTATGAGTTGCGAAGTGATGGATGTCCCATAGAAGTTTGTTAGATGGTTAGCAGCTGGAACAAGTGTCTTATTAAAGATTTAGGGTATGTGTTGGATGAAGGGAACGGATGAATGCAGAGTGTAGTAAGAATTGTACAGGTAGGAAGATGGCTGGGCAATAAATCGTTGGTGAATGTAATGGACTAAGTCTTGATGCGCTAGGGTGTAACGGAGGGTATATCGAAATTTTTGTTATTGTAAAGTTATGTGATATGTCTGAATATGCAGTATATATGTAAAGTTTTCCGAAGCCAGTTTATTTTACTTGTTGACTTCTGAGGAAAATAAGATAAAGTATTTCAATTGGAATCTGCCAATTGATAGAGTATCACTGAAAAAAAAAAATTGTCCAAAATGGGAAAAAAAAAAAAAAATAATGTTTCAATGACAATCTTAGGGCATGCTAGGTTGATAAGAATGATAAATAGGATAATGAACGTATAAAGTGTGTGTTTGAAGAAAGGGATAAATGAGATCATAAATGAAAGTATTTGGAATGGATTTGCAGTTATATTGAAAGGTTGAATGATGGGTTGGTTAAGCGGATTATAGTGGCGATGTGTTGGGAAACCGACGGCTAGGAGACGCTAAGAGAATGGATTGAATCGGTGAAACGATATGTCTGAATAGGATGAAGAAATGTGAATTTGCAGAGCGAGAACAAAGGTGCATAATAGGATGAATGGGTCGGGGTTTGTATGGGGTGCACGTTATGGTTGTTTGGATCCGGTTCCATTTAGTGACTTCTATTCCCTGTACATTGTTACATGATTTGTGTACCTTATTATTAGTTGTATCAGTTATAGTGCCTCGTCGGTTCCCATGAAGCTTTCTATTTGGGTTGATTTTTCTTCTGTTTTTGGACGATCTCAACTAATTAATTGGTTGGTACATAGTTGGGTTGTTTGCGTGAATGTGTCTTGTCTTTTCCTTTTCTTACTTTTTCTATTTTTTCTCATTCTTTTTTTTCTTTCTTATGTCTTCTCACCGTTACCGTTCGTTTGTTGTTTTGTTTTTCCCATCTTCCCTATTTGGTAAATAAAGATAAGACATTTTAAATATATTATATGTATATATATTATTATATAAAGCAGTTTGATATATATTTTATATATATATATATATTTATATATCTATTGATATATTATATATATGTAATTTAGATAGTTTATATAGAATACATAGTGTGCTATATGTATTTAAGGGTGTATTATTAAGATATATTATATTATATTATTATCATCACCAACCTTCTCTCTCCAAGACTGGAGTAAGTGCGTAATATGCCACGGAAAACAGTAATAGTGTAGATGATATTGACGATACAAGCCAAAAAAAAAAGAGCCCAAGCCATTACCGTCGCCTTATACTACCGTTTATGATAATCTCGCAGTCAGATAAATCCACCTTTGAGCTTCACGGACATGAGACGGACATCACTGTATGGCACTTCGTCTCAATTTATGTGGTCACCCTGCCCAGGCGCCACCAACCATACCGCCTTCACTAAACTCTTGTCGCTTTCACTCCTATTACACCTTTCTTCTTGCCTCTGCAAACTCACATTCTCTCCTCCAGGCATTCCTTTACTGACTCTCAATCCACTTTCTCCAATCTCGCCAGCAGACCCGGATTCCACCACATCGCACCACTATATTCATCGCTTATACGAACTGGATCGTCAATTCATCCTTCCACGTGACCAAACCATTCTCAATGACTTTCATTTATTCCTGCTTCGTGAATCCTTTTCTACACACACATCAACTCTCTGAATACGTTCATTCTCATTTTATCATTTCTCTCACACCTAACACGCATCTATAGATGTTCCATCTGATCACTATTGTTTACTTAGATCTTACATCTATCCACACCATGGGCTCTCCTACTATACATTAACGTTAACTTTCAAGACCCTCCTTTTAGACCCCTAGCGCACTCAAGACCTTAGTCCCTTTACACATTCACCAACGACTTAATTGCACGCCACCGTTTCCTGGCCAATCACAACTCTCTACTACCTTCATCAATCCTTCCTGTTCCCATACATCATATCCATTGAAATTTAAAGTCATTATCACTGTTCCAGCTGCTCCGCATCTAACCTAACTTCACACCAAAGGACTCTCACTTCACAACCATATCTTACTCTTATCTACGTTTTACTTCAACCCTCCTACAACACTGGCAAATCTCTCCTACCGAATCCTTCCACATTACTTCTTTTTCAATTCGGCCAACACAAAACAAATCACGCAAATAATAGTAGTCAAACCTTCTCACTCTCATTTCCAGTCTACATCATTCTAACACAATCCCCTGGCACCCCCACCTCTAATTTCTTCACAACCCCATCCTATATACAAATTGAATAATCGAATTAATTCAAACTTAACTGTGCCCTCACTCCGGCTATTAATATTCAAACCATCACTTTCAACTCCAGAACTCAACGCACCTTATTCGATACATTTATATATATATAATATATTATATATATCATATTATTATATATTATTAGGATATTGGATATATATTATATTATAAATATATTATATTTATATATATATATATAATATAATATATATAATATATCATAATATTTCCCCGTATACGAATGTAGAAATATAACGAGGAGTAACAGCTTCATAGATAAATCTCATGAGATGCAGCAAAAATTGAATTCTATGTTTCATATATTGTCATAAATAATGTTCCACGCACTATACTGGTTCGGAGTGAGGGGTAAATTGTAATTTCAATACATTATATAATTAATGCACACTTTAGAGGAATTAAATATTACAGCAATTTTAAAAATTCTGGCGCAACCATAGTACGATTTTGCAAAAGATCACTATGCAATTGGTTACAGAGTTAATTTCTTGTACATCAAAATATGTTTTCATTCTACTGCAAATATTTTTTTGGATTAAATAGGCTTACACAAAAGCTTTAAATTCTCTTAAAAAATTCCTTCTCAAACTACTATTAACGGTAAAAGTACCACACATTTTTCAATCTCGTGTGGATGATAACTCATTTAAACTATACTCGTTCAATGTTAAAACTAAGTTTTACACATACCGCATCTTTCTGAATTATGAACAATTCAGATGTTATTACTCTAACTCGTTGAAAATGTTACATTTTTAGAGACCGTCACAACTCAAAAAAAAAAAAAAAAAAAATTTTTTTCAGAAGATATCATTTTAAAGAATTGGTCACAATAAAAAAAATAACTAAACAAATAAAATCCGGTTGCAAACTGAACTGATTGAATACATTCTGAAGGTAATCCATTTAATGCTCTCATTGGCGAGCTTATTCAGTAAAAATCACATATATCACATTCGAGCTGCGCTGGTTTTATTCCAGTTTAACGATTTTTTTTTTAATAAAAGTTAGTGTACAGAGCCCATCACGGCACACACAATTAAGGCGATACTCAGCTTAAAGTTTTATTTATATATATCTATAATATTATAGTATATATAAATAATTATTATAATATATATATATATTATGTAATAGATCATAATATAAATAGAATAACGAATCTGTATACATAAAGCTATTCTATAGCATTTTGTATCTTTTAAATTGATAATATTTTGTTTGATATTATTATATTATAAAATATTAATTGGTTTTTTGTTTTATTAATATTATGTTGGTATTATTTATGAGGAGAGTATGTAGAGTGGGTTTAGGTGAGATTAGGTTTGAGTAGTGTTGGTTGGTTATTATATGTGTTGTCGTGGTTGTATGATGGAGGTATTTGGTTTATTAGTTAGTGGGGTTCACTGAGCTAGAGATTTTGAATTGTTAATTCTCCTACTTTCCCGTGATTGTTCTGCGTTCGAGAAGATGCAAGAGTGGGTCTGTTGTGCCCTTCAGTCAGCTTGTGTTTTGTTGGGTTATTGTTGTTAGGTTATAGAAATTGCTAGGTGATTAGTATTGCTAGTGGCCTATTTGAGCTTGTGCTAGGTTCTATGAGCATTATATATTACTGAGAGAGTCTTAGTAAGAGTTGTTCGAGTGATGGTTTCATCTTGGTATTAATTAAAAAAAAGATTTTTTTTTAGTAATCAGCCTAAACCTTCCTCATAGTTAACTCTCCTTTTATTTTTCAAAGAATGATATCATTTAATATACAAAAAGAAAAAAAATTAAAACTACTAAAGCCAGGTAAGTAGCGTCCATCGTAACACAAAAATTTCTAAATGGGAGATTGAGATAACTTTTTCTTCTCAAAGCATTTGAATTTTGAATTTATACGTCTTCTTCCTTAAAGCCTCTTCCAGTTTCAACACGTCTCTTGCCTCAAGTTTATTGACTGGAAATTTTTCTTTTTCAACCTGTTTTCATTCTCTTCTTTCTCTTCTTTTGACTCTTGAATTCTCATATCTCCTATGGGCAGCTCTTACATTGTCAACATTTTTTGAGTGATAAGATTTATGAATACTGTCATGAGATCTTATAGCATTGTGCACTGTCTTTGAGAAATCAGAAGACTATGTTCTTTAAGATTCTCCACTAAAATTGCTTACACTTAAATAAAACGCCTCCTTCCCACTGTCGCCATTTCCATCGAAACATACAGTCCTAATTAATATGCCACAATTCCGCATAACATTGATTCTTAGGTGCTATAGAAGAAAAAAAAAAACTTCATCAATTTTGTTTTGGTAAAGACAATCCCCATCCAAAAATATTTTGAAATTTTAAATTCAAGGTAAAATGAGCTTCACTGCAAAGTAGAGTATAGTGCTTTTCTTTCTCAGCAACAAACTTATCCGGTTTTTGTGTACAATGCCTCTAGCAATAAATCAATCTTTGTTCCCTTTTCTAGCTTAATGACAAACTAATATCTAGGACCAATATGAAACCCATTGACCCAGCTTGTACTTCAGAGACATTTTCTACATATCTTTCCTGTCATTTTATTGTGTCACATCGCGGCAATCAAGTTGCAATGTAAATAATGCAAAAAGCCTTAAGTTTGTTGCAGCAGCATTTACTGGGACTTAAAGAAATCTTCCATAATAATTTAATTACGACAATCATGTGCTAAATCTGTGAACAAAATAACCAAGGTCAAGTTTGACGTCAACCGACTGGTCGTTAAGTTAACTTTTCTGTTGCTGAACGTCATTTTTATAAATAAATATATAAATATCCATTGAAAGCAGCAAAAATATCAAAAATCACTTCGTCAAACCTCAAAAGAAAAAAACACCTCAAAAAGTATAATTCCTAAAAAGAAAAAAATATCAACAGATTATAGTAGTAAGTCAACAGTCGCTAAACACTCCAACTATAGCCAATCACCTCAAAATCGGAAGATAACTTGAACATACTTTCTACAGAAAAGGAAGAAAAATTTAATTAGTGAACTAAAAATCAAAAGGAAACAGGATCTGATTAGAGTTTATGGGAATCATTCAGTTGACCAAATTTACTATAAAATACACCTCATTCCACAATATAACATAAGGAAAAAAAATATATCTAAAAATATAACTGGTCCATGTATCATTCTTCATATGTTTTGAAATTTAAAAATTTCCTACATAACAATCAATGAACTTTCAGCATATTAAAACGTTTCCCTGATTTCCCCTGACCGATTTTTTTCCCTGACTCATAAGTTAAATACCTGTAATATATTATTATATATATAGATAATATATATAATTAATATATAAGTATTATTATATATAATGATTATATAGATTATATTATATTAATATATATTTATTAGATATAACTGTTATAATATATATATGATATATATATATAGATATATTATCTATATATATATTAATATAAGTATATAAATATTATAACGTAAATATAAATATATATATATAATATATATAATAGTATATATAATAAATATAGTCTAATAATAAATAAATATAATAGATATATAATATCAATAATATATATAGATATATATAGATATATATAATAATGAGAGAGTATATAATGTCATTCCTTTCTCTTCTTCACCTTCCTCTTGGCCCCAAGAATTGGGGTAAGTGCGGACAAGCATCGTGAAAAGAAACAGTAGAAACAATGACAAACCAAAAGAAGCCACCTACCGGCCCCTCCTGTACTCATTAAATCTAGGGAAGCGTCGTCACCGACAAAAATCCACTAGAGCAGTCATGGGACCGTCGCGAAACTGGACCCTCACATGGAGAAGTGCAAATGAAGGGTCATGCCCCGGCCATGATCCACAACCAATTGCTCTGCATATACAAAACCCGCATTGCCTCCTATCACCACTCTTATTCTCATCCTCTCCAGAAAACTCACATTTCTCTCCTTCAACATTCAGTTATCACCACTCAATCCACTTCTTCGGGTCTTCCAGCCGGTCGTCCAACACATCGCCCACTATACATCCGCTTAACCAAATCGACTATCATCCATCTTCACATGACCAAACCACCACAACATACTTTCATTAATCCTTTTACCCCGTTCTTCACACAACAATCACTCCTAATACTCAATTCCCACTTATAATCTTCACACCTTACATGCCCCGAAGATTGTCATCTAACACATTGGAACTTAGTATCTATACTCGGTATGCTCAAGATCCATATCTCACATCATCCAATAACCACCGGTATCAACATACCCTCATAAACTCTACGCCTCAAGACTAGCCCTTACTCACCAATGATTTTAATGGCCAACACCTCCTTCGCCATCCAACTTTCCTATTACAGACCTGCATCAATCCCCCTCGCAATCCAACACATACCCTAAAATATATTTAAAAGCTCCAGCTGCCATCATCTAACATAACTCCACATGGAGAACTGTCCTCAGCCACAACAAACCTACTCTATCTACAATTACCTTTCATACATCTCTTTACATACTCTCGCCAACCTCTCCAACAATCCCCAACAATCCTCAACTCGCCACAAGACAAAACAGCCCATACATAGTAGGCACCCTCCACCTCTCCACCCATCATTCTAAACACACCATTTCCCGCATCCAACCTCGATTTCAACCCATTCCATATACAACATGGAATTAACCAAGAACAAAACACAACCCTGTTCACCCCGCATTAATCCTAAACAATCACCATTGACAACCGATTTAT
>JABUQX010016956.1:50000-52214 GCA_015478945.1 Trachelipus rathkii | reverse complement strand
ACCTCCTGGTATTTCGAGACGCACCCCAGTTTGGAACCACTGCAGTCTAACCATCATTCTATTGCTTTAACTTCTGTCCTTTTCTGGAAACTTTCCTTGCTGGCAACATTTTCAAACACCTTTTTTCCAATTCTTGCATCTGATCGTCAATATTGCATTCTTAATAAGCCCTCGCCTAATGATCTACTTTTTCTTCTCTTTGACTCCAGGTATTTAAGCGAATCTTTTGTGTACCTCTCTGGACATATCGAAAGTTTCGATAGAATCGTTAAGACGAAACTTTGTTTCCAAACTTTTCTTCTGACTCTATCCTTTCTTCTGATCCTTCTGTTATCTGTATAACGTGTTAACAACTACAGTTCCATTAAAATATATCAATAGTGTGTGCATAAAGGATTTTTTTCTATCTATCTACATTTCATCAATGAATCTCTCTCTCTCTCTCTCTCTCTCTCTCTCCTCATCTCTTCTCCTCTCTCTCTCTCTCTCTCTCTCTCTCTCTCTCTCTCTCTCTCTCTCTCTCTCTCTCTCTCTCTCTCTCTCTCTCTCTCTCTCTCTCTCTCCTACTCTCTCCTATATTATTTACTCCAATTACTCATTCCTTTAATCATTGAAAAGGGTTTGCATAATATGTATCTAGGAGTGACATTTCTTATCAATTTACACATGAACGTATGATAACAGTATACGTGCCAAAAATTGGCTTATAAGACTTATTCTATACCATCTGTTCCGTCCATTAATAGTATATATATAGTACTATATATATATATAATATATTATATATATATATATATATATATATATATATCATACATATATATAATATATATATATATATATATACTATATATATATAATATATATATATATATATATATATATATAAATATATATATATAATATAATTATATATATATATATATATAAATATATTATATTATATATTTTTTAACCTTGTTGGTACTTATAAAAAAATATATTTAAAAATGTTAAAAAATTTATTTTAAATTAAATTTTTTGTTTAAATTTTTACTTTTAAAGTTTGGCTAACACTTAATCCTTAAGCTCTTTGTATCTTTACAAGCTTTGCAGAGAAGCCTTGAAGATTTTTTAGTTCTTCGAACTTCCCTTCTGATCCTTTCGTAATTTTTCTTTCTCTGTTTTTATACTATATACCTACATTTGCATCAACGGCAAAATTGCTGTCGCATGTTACACTGTGAAATACGAATTGTATTATCGTCGTGTAGTAACTTTAATTACATTTGTTTAAGCTGATGAGAAACAATAGTTTTGAAAATCTTGCATTATATATATATAATTATATTATATATATATATATATAATATATACTTATATATATATATTATATATATATATATATAATAACTATAGTATATATTATTATATATATATATAATATATATAATATATATAAATTATATATATAATATATATATATATATATATATATATATATAATATATATATATATATTATATATATTATATATAATTATTAGTATAATATATATATATTATATATATATATATATATATATAGTATTATATATATATATATCACACCTATTCCCAATACCATTCACATACTTATATCCACACCCCTCTTTTAACACATCTTGCAACATCCCGATCCTACATCCCTGTGTAGGGCCAAAGAATGCCACATCTATTTCTGCATGTCTAGAAGGCGATAAGGACAGTGCTAGTTGGTTGGGCGCCCACTATCACTTGTCTTTTTGCCAGGAATCTAATGCATGCCTTGGAGAAAGTCGTGATCGCCGTAAGCGACTTTATCTTTCGGCGAAAATATATGAAAATGTATGGTATCATGGAATGACAAGGAATAAAATGTTGAAGAGAGAGTATAGATGTATTTAGAAGGGCAAATTTGATTTGCTTGCTGGACTGGAAACAAAAGATGAAAGAAACAGTGGGAAAATGAGTCCTTGGTGTGAAATGCTGTATGTGCTGGTGTGGAAAGTAATGAGAGATGGAGAGGATTTACACGTCAATCTAATGCGTATTCTACTGTGATGCACTAATACCCATTATTGTCTACATCTTTTGTTTTATTCTAAGTTATTAACACATAACTTGCGCTCAAATTTAAAGTATTGAGCAAATGGTTCACAGGCTTTATTTGGCAAACAATACTAGACTCCACTACTATCAGTCACTTTCACGTAAT
>JABUQX010016956.1:42500-45000 GCA_015478945.1 Trachelipus rathkii | reverse complement strand
ATAATATATATATATAATATATAATATATAATATATTATAACTATATATATATATATTAATATATATATATAATATAATATTATATATATATTTAGCCTAAATTCTAGAAACATTTCGCAAAAAATTTCTTAAATATTGACTAACTCGTTTTCCATGAGAGTGTTGTGAGAGATGCTATTCAGCTAAATATGAGAAAAAAAGACTGGTCTTATTATGCAGCTCAGATCCAGATTTTAGCTCATAATATTATATATATATATATAGTTATATAATATATTATTATATTTATATATATTATATATATATATTATATTATATATATATAATATAATATAATATATAATATATATATATAATATTATATATATATTTAAACATAAAAACATTTGTTTTATTTTGTTGATATAATCATTTTTGCAATTTTAATTAACTTTTATTGTAATAATAATAATAATAATAATAATAATAATAATAATAATAATAATAATAATAATAATAATAATAATTAATAAATAATAATAATAAATAATAATTCCAATCTTTGTTATATTTTAAGTTGAAAAATAGATTATTGTTATAAAAATATTCTGCTTAATTCATTTTCGACTCATTCAATTCCGAAACACGAAAATTTATTTTTGAAATTCAAGAAGTAATTATTTGTATTAAGGAAATTTATTTTTGAAATTCAGAAATTTATTTTGAAATTCAATTATAAATATGTAAGTTTCTTTCCCTAGTCTTTTTAAATTATATTATGGGCTCTCTTGGTGAGAGGATTTTTTTTGGCTAACTCCTATTTTTCATTCTTATCGAATATATGAGCTTTATAATGTGAAAAAACTATCTTAGATTTATCGTGCCGTGGTGGCTCACTCCGGGTGCGGTGCGGTATACTCCGCGTTCTCGGAGCATCGTAAGTTTTAAACCCAGTTATACCTTATTACGTATATAAGCGGAAAGTTTCTAAAGTTTCGACTTCCTGGAATGAGTAATGCCCGTAAAGTTTTAACTTTAATTAATATTAGTATAATATATATATATATATACTATACTATATATTGATATATATATATAATATATATATATATAATATAATATATATATATATTATATAATATATATATATATTATATATATAATATATATTATATATATATAGTATATATAATATATAGACTGGTCCTTATTTTTGAAGTTATTGTACTTATGGACACATCTGTAGATATCGTTGCACGTCATCGCACAGAATTCATTCCATCTTGAAGTTCAATCGTTAGCAGTATCCATGCCCTACGAGCCTTCAAAAGCTGCCCTGTTGTGACTAATAGTTTTATTTCAAAGTATTAACTTGCGCAGTTGTTATGCTGCCTCTGGTGGTTAGTACCGTGCGTTTTATCTTGTCTTGGTTATGCGTAAATGTCCTGTCAGATAAGTGCCACAGTGATGAAGGAGTGTTATTTAAGAATAATATTCCTTTTAGTATATTACAGCTTAATATGTTAATTGTAGGATTGTGTAAGAACTGACAATGTCGAGAAATGAATTATTTCTTCTCGGTTCCATGAAAACTCAAATAACCGAGAGTAAGTTACCCTCTCGTGGAGATGTGCTACGTGTTCTCTTTTATAATATGCGCTCTTGAAATTATGAAGTTTGTTCTGGAATATTGCACATATATCCAAGCGAAGATCTCTAGGACAACATCAAGAAATGTAAAAAGTTATACGAATATCATCGCGGACTAGAAAAACACAAGAAAGAAAGAGTGAGCTATGTAGACAAAAAGAAAAAGAATTTGAAATCTAGATATTTGTCGATGTATGCCATGTAAATGCAATGGATATGATCAAAATAGAGGAAGATAGTAAAGTTTTTAACATATGCCAGCGACAAAAAGAACGTGTGTTGCATGTTTGGGTAATAGATAAGATATAACAGCCCAGAAGACAGAAGCGCTGAAACGAGTTAAACAGAAGAATTAAAAAAAAAAAAGAAACTTTTCGTTCTGACCCAACATAGTCCTTTATCGATAGTAATGCAATTGAATTTAAATAACTGCAAATTTTTACCAATTTGCACTTACTGCCAACATGATGTTTCTTACATTTTATATTTCTGAATTCTATTGTTTGTCAGAATATCGAGTATTTTTCGTAGTTGAATTGTATATTTCAAAATTAATTTATCTGCTTACCTCATCAGAGGCATTTGCGAAACTCAAGACTCCCAGATAGAAGCTACAGCAGAAACTATTCAATCATCTAACAATCCAGGTACGATCACGATAAACGACCAAACGCTGAATAGAAAAATGATGTGTCGTTTCAGAGTACTCACGTTTCACCCAAACGATCTAGGAAAAGAAATCTTGAGCAGCTAGACTTCTCAGCACACTTAGATAAATGTAAAATAGCGATAGTAGATGCCTGTTCATATATTGACAGCCTCGTTGAGCACTAAATTATATCCAGAGAAGAATGTCATCAACCGCACGTC
>JABUQX010016956.1:27500-35000 GCA_015478945.1 Trachelipus rathkii | reverse complement strand
TTTAAATTGCAAACATCCCACCTTAATACATTCGAACAACTTTCTACTACAACCTCCTGCATCATCCTTTTCCCCCTTTCCATTTCAAAATGTATCCTAGAATATTTTTAAACTCATGAAAACTTGTTTTTTCCAGTTTTTGCTCACCATCCAGCATAACTCACACCGAGGACATCTAATATAACTTCACAACCATAACTCTACTCTAATTACGCTTACTTCAAACCCCCTCCTTTTATAAACAACCCTGCCCAAACTTTCTTTCTGACTAAATCTCTCTCAAAATCTCGTCAGATTCCGCCCCACCAAACCAAATCCCGGCATAAATAAGTCACTAAAGTCCATGTGCGGAAATGGGCTGTGGTGCTGTCGGTCGCTTCTTTTTTTTAGCAATTTTTTATCTGAAAATCGCCTGTATGGTATGCATATTTTATATTTATTTCCCGCCCGAATTTGATGATCCATGTTCCCATTTGAGGTGGGGACCCTTTCCGGTGCTCATCAACTTTTAGCCCACCCCTTTTTTACTTTTCCCCTTTTTTAATGCGGTTACAGTTACTCGTAATCTCTCTTCAAACTTACTAACCTGAACTGGCCCGGTGGTGGGTTTCCCGCCCCGATGCTTATCCTGGGGTGTGTTGGTTTTCCGAGCCGCTAACGGCCCAGGCCACGTAATGAAATGGGGAAACTGAACATCAAAAACTTGAACCGATTGAGTTGAAACTTGGTGGGGTGGCATTAACTTAGCAAGAGTTTGAATGAATTGTAGAGTCACTGAGCCTTAAGATTAAGTCCTGGCGACCAAGTGTGTGATCGCTTTGTGCGGTTCGGTACCGCGTTTTTTTAGTAAAACAATTCGCACTTATACGCCGTAATGAATATGCTTGAAGAGTCCTGCGATTGCGGTTGGTTTTCTGTAAGCTGTTAGGTATTATGATTTTAAACGACATTATATTATAACTGTGGTTATGAATATATAGTACTAAATATATAAATTTTGTACTGATACTCAATTTTATATATAATATTTCAGAAATTCATATTATATATATAATTTATTATATATATCCTGAAGGGGGTGTTGAGTTTCCCCTTGTTTTATGGTGTTTATACTCTCGGCTGAAATAACCTAGAACATAGCAAATAGTGACAAGACCAATGCAACTTTTTTGGGACTTTCTGGTGCATCTCTTCCGGCCCTTGCCCCACTAGCCATGTGGCCATTTTGTTCACACATGGAAAATTTTCTAATCTTTCCCTTACCCCTCATTTTTTTTCGAATTATCAACAACTCTTTTTCAAGTTTTCTCTCAAATCTCTCTCTCTATGTCTCGTTTCTCTCTGTAGCCTTGGGCTGTTCGTGCGGTGTGTTCTCTTCTCTCTCTCTTTCTCTCTCTCCTCTCTCATTCTCTTATCTCTCTTCTTCATCTCTCTCTCTTTTTCTTTTTGAATGGCCACCCATGTAAGGTCCCCTTTGTAGAACTTGTACGTACTGTTCCCTCTTTTCCACATTAGTATTCCTCCTTTTTTTTTTTTTCCCCGTCCCACACAGCCCCTTGGGTTATCCGGTGTCTCTTCCCGCATGGGTTGCATGGGTCTTCATCCCACCTCAGAATTCTTCCCCCGTGGACTGAAAGCGAAGAGGTAAGAATATCCCGGTCCTTGTTCGCTTGCCTTTGACCTACATGCCCCCGCCAATTGTGTAGGGGACCTTCCGAATCCTTTTGAGCTATAATCGGTGATGAGGCTTGGTTTCCCGCTTAGCTATCTTTGGCCTATATAGTCTTGGTGGTTTCCCTAACGTGATATAATGTTATTTGTTGGGGTTCTCGTGTGAATTTTCAATGGGGGTGAAACTCTGACGTTTTGTGGAGTTGTTCCCGGGAGGCTTCTTTTTCCGAGGCCCACATTCAAACGCTTCCTACCTGATCGGTGTGGGGGATCCCGGATAATTGAGAGATTGGTCCTACTGGCATGTGACCCTGTTTCAACTCCATTCCTGTTATTTTACTTTTATGTTTTTCATTTGTTTTTAAGAGTTGTTTTAGTAACTTGCTCATTTATGAGGGTGAAAGAAGTCTTTGAATGGTTTTTTATATTTTTTAATGAAACTGGGTTTCTTCTCGATGAAAAATAAAGTTGATTAAACATAGGTGATGCAAACAAGCAGGCAAGCAACAACCAAGAAATTACTAATCTGTGAAGGGTTTCCCTAGCCTGACCCCTCCCCACAGTCCCTCTACTGTCCTAGATCAACAGGTGTTTCCGCTTTTTATTCCTCTACTTCACCTGAAATCCATCTGCATACCTCCAAACGCATTCATCACCACTGGTATGCCTTGAACACCCCAAGATTCCCAAAGACGGTCCCGGGGCAATTCCCGAATAAGGTGCCCTCGTTCATAAGTTTTTTGTTTCCTCATTTTTCTTACTCCCATATGCCCTGCTTCCCCCGGGGAATTGTCAGCTGACCACAATTCATCTTCCCAATAATATTCTTTTTTTTTGCGATCCATTTACCTCCATATCTTTACTGAAGCAAAGAAATTTATTTAATTCTTAGACTGCTTGCACTGTTGAATATAATAGCCTTTTATGGAGGTTGGAGACCTGCCCAGTTTGCAGCTATGAGAAATGGGTCCCCTTCTCATCATCTAAAGCCCTTTTATTCCGGTAATCAATGAATAGTCTTCCATCTTGCCCACCCTTAACATCGTCTTTCCCTTGGAAAACATCCCTCCCTTATTTCCACCCTGAAAAATGAAAATATGAAGAACATCCCCAACGTTTACTATCTATTCTTTTAAGAACGAGAAAAAGCGAAAGATATTGGGTGTCAGATTTTTTAAGAAATCTCCAGCATTTAAAAAAGATTTCCCCGTCACACGTTTATGGTGATGGCCGGTTCAAAATTTTTTTTATAAGCTACGAGAAACAAGGAGGTTCCAACCGCACTTCTTGTTAAGCTGAAAGCAAATCTAACCCTGTAAATAATATCCCTGCAACAATTCGGAGGAAAACGAAAAAATTAAGGAAGAAGGTGATAAAACTAGACTATGAAGTTTTTTTTCATTCCGATCCTGAATGATCAACGAGAAAAACAGGTTGCCATCGAACCATGGATTTTTCGGAGGAGGAGAGAAAAGATTTAGTTGAAAATGGGATTGAACCTCTCATGTGCCTCGTGCGATGACGCCCCCTCCCTTACTTTTTTTTTTGCAGCCACGCCCGGAAAGTGAAAATGTTTGAATGATTAAGAATTGTTATGAGGAAGCCAAAATACTTAATAGCATTTAAGAGCTTAACAAGATTGTTTTGAACCAGAGTTTTACCGAAAGTTATGCAAGGGAAAATAATGGTGTATTTCTTAACGAATTAGAAAGTGGGGAAGCAAAATATACTTCAAGAGTGGGGTTCCAAGACACTTGGATAGGGCGGGAATACCCTGGGATGTGTGTAGATTCCTTAATCAAATTGCTATCCAAAAATCGAAGCTCAATAGCGCCGGCCCGAATGTTGTTTGGTTCTCCTTTTCCCCATCTGTTATCATTTAAGTAGTAGATATTCCTTGAAGAAAAACCATAAAACATTTAATCCCCAATTTTAGGCAGATTAGTAAACAGAAAACACAAGATACCCGTTGTGCTAGTAAAATTAGGAAAACGATCTTAAGCCATAGAAAAATATCGAAATTAGGAAAATCAAGGTTTTCGAGAAGTGATACAAGAGTTGGTTTTCATTGTTTATTTTTGTAGTTAGAGCTAATAACTAAGGTTATTAAGAGAATTAAAGGTTAGGATTAGATGAGAAATTATGATGAGAGGGTGAACTTCAACGTATTCGAAAGGTTTAGTGATACTCGCTAATAAGCCCACGTTAACGGGGTTAGCAATAAGTAAATAAGCGAGTCCCTTCTATCCGTACCCCTCACGGTCCACCCAGTCCCCAGTCCATGCTTCGAAATAACAATCGCGCCCCTTTTCCTGACAAATAATAACTTAGGGTAATCGTACATTAAAATCTTAAAAATAAATTTTGGGATATCCCTTTAATGATTAAATAAAACAGGGGAAAAGATAATTGTTACATTTTTGTAACTGCTGTGTAAAAATATATATATATATCGTAATGAAAAACCCTAAAAAATTTTTAATAATAAAAAAAAAAAAAAAAACGAGAAGACCTTATTTTTAAAAATAAGCCGGTAAAAGTTTCCGGCAAAGGTTTTGGCTCCATTTATGGTTAGTAAAAATTTTAAACGCACGTGAAATTAATAAAACACTAAAATCATTAGCATCAAGGTTATTTAATAAAAAGCCTTGGAATAGAGAACGAGAGAGAGAGAGGAGAAGAGAGAGAGAAGAGAGAGAGAGAGAGAGAGAGAGACGAGGAGAGAGAGAAGAGAGAGAGAGAGAGAGAGTAGAGAGAGAGAAGAAGAAGAAGGAGAAGAAGAGAAAGAGGAGAAGAGAAGAAGAGAGAGAGAGAGAGTAGAGAGAGAGAAAGGAGAGAGAGAGTAGAGAGAGAGAGACGAGAGAAGAGAGAAGAGAGAGGAAGAGGAGAGAGAGAGAGAGAGAGAGCAGAAGGAGATGAGAGAGAGAGAAGAAGAGAGAGAGAGGAGAGAGAGAACGAGAGAGAAGTGTGTATGAGAGAGAGAACGAGAAGAAGAGGATTCCAAAAAAAAAAGTATTGGAGGTAAGAAAGAGAAGAGAAGAATGAGAAGGAAGAGAAATGAGAGAAAGGAGAGATAGAGAGACCATGGGATGTGGAGAGAGAAAAGAGGGGGGAGGTAGAAGAAGGAAAGATGAATGAGAGAGAAGTGGAGGAAGAGCGAGATAGGGAGAGGAATGAGCGATGATGGAGAGAGAGTGAAGAGGAGGGCAAAGAGAGAGAGAGGGAGAGATAGAAAGAGAGAGAAGGAAGAGGAGAGTGAGGAGGAGAGGAGAGAGAGGAAGAGAGGAAGAGAGGAGGAGAGAATTAATATCTCCGGAATGGTCTAGAGTGGAGAGAGTATTTTGTGTTGTTGATATTTCAATGGGGCGGGAATTTTTTATCTGATTTGGTGGATGATTGTTGAGGTATTGGTGAATAGAATAACCATTATTGTGAACATACCTTTTTTTCCATTTTTAAAAAATTCAAAACAATTCATCTACAGTCTTTTTCCTTGACAAAAAAATGCAAATACTTTCTCTGTATTCGCCAATCGGGTTTGCAAAAGAAAAGTGGCGTAATAAAATTATTTCTTTTTCGTTCCAAAGTTGTTGTGTTTCCGCTGATAAAACATATAATTAGTAACATAAGTTGCGGGGAGGCTTGTTTTAAAGGGTGGGGGTGTCGTCAGGATGCTCCCCTTGTTATCAAATCCTTTTATTTTTAAAGGACGACAAAAAATTACTGCGACCCTCTTTGGAAGTTCTTGAAACATTTTGTAGAAAAAAAATTGCATATTATATAAAACGGATATTAATATATGGAAAGAAAGCTGGCGCCAACGATGGAGTTCTATTGTTCTATTTTCAAATTTAACTGATAATTTAGTTTTTTAAAGGAATAATTTTATGCACAAAAAAAAGCATGCTTAAATCTATATTATGTAAAAATATGGATTTATTATGAGATTCATAAATCCATTACAAATGTTAGTTTTAAATATCCCCATCAATTATGTTAAGAATGTATCGAATCATTGAATTTTTTAATAATTCCAAAATATAATATATTGATTAATAGGAATCCCCATATTACTTTTTTTTTTTTAAAATAAAAGGTTTTATTAAAGTTGTGCTTTAAGAATTTTCCTCTTCCCAGCTCCTTCCTCTCCCCCCGGCGCCCGATCCTCCTTTGTTTTTGTTTAATTTACTTTCAATACCCAACAGTTTTTGTCCCCCTCTTTGAGGTGTATCTAGTTTGAAAGTGATTTCAATGTTGAAAATTTTAAGGTTGAAAAAGTGCAATAGAGGACATAACCCCAAATTGGTTATTAAGAAAAAAAATTTTCTAAAGTTTGTAAATTCAGTGGTAATGGGCCATAATTCCGAAAATCTCTTCGTCCCCTCCTTTTAATACTCTAGATACTTTCCCTCCAACCAATTGGGGCGGTTCTTGGTTGGATCTGACAAGTCGCTTTTTACGCTTCAGTGAAAAAACCAACATAATTTCTTTGTCTTTTCTTATTTTGGAGAAATAATTCAATCTTTTCGAGAAAGATGAAGAGAAACAGAAACATGAGGTCAGGTGTTAGAGAGTGGGTTTTACTTTAGATCTAGGGTATTGTTTTTAAAAGTTAGAAAAAATAGTGATCAGACTACATGTGGTAAGATTGTACACAAAATATCTCCCCGTCTGAAATGGGATGAAGTGCATTCCCGAATCATGCTGATGGGTATGAGGGGGAGGGGATAAAATAAAATGTCATTTTTTTTTATTGTGATGTACTCTTTCAAAGAAAAAAATGTATAAAAGTGTATATAGACGAACATGAAACTGCTCTAGGTTATTGAATTGCCTAAACGCTCATAACAGAAGAACGAAACGATAACCCCCCTATAATTTTTCAGTCACTGGGGGGTAGTGGTGGGGGTATTTTCTTCGGGCTAAATTATCGTATCCCCAGCTTGGGCTTTTCTGTTATATCCTCGCCAATGCCAGTGTTTTCCAAACATAAGGCCAACTTTGGGGTAATGTTTAATAATGGGACTCGCTCATTCTCCCCCACGACATATTTATCTAACCCGCATTTCCATCTCTTAATTAAACGTGAAAAAAAAAGTTCCTTCTCCCATAAATAAACAACCTCCACAAGATCAACTGTCACCCCCCTTCTCTATGTGATCGCCCCTCCCCCCCCTACGTTTTTAATATTTTCAACAACCTCATACACCAAGAATAAGAACGTACATTAGCATCATATACTTAAACATGTCTTCCAATACTCACTTTTCTCCCCCCCTCAGAATACTGTGTACTCCCATCTCCAAACACATGGTCATGACACAATACTTTTTAGACAATCTCGCATACCCCGAGAAACGACATACTTCAAACACTCTGACCTGAAAATACCCCTCTACTGTGAAAACTTGAGAACAGTAAAAACTCTCTTAATGCTGTTCCCGGCCTTTGTTTCTGGGCCGCCCACCTCCGTGTCCCCTCGTCTCTTTTCAAGAATAAAGATTTTTTGAAATTGTAATAAAGATCCTTCACGAATCGAATACATTAAACCATTCCAAAGATCTACCCGGCCCCCTCTGGAACTTAAGGGCAATCAAGCTCATAATATTACGGGCACTTAGACCTCTGGACCCTGAACCTGCTAGGGTGGCATACTTGTATATATCCTCGAGAGCCGCTTCCTGAAAAGGTAATTTGAGAAACAACAATAATATATATATATTATTATATAATTATTTATATATATAAATATATATTAAATATTATTATATAATATATTATTAATATATATATAATTATATATATAATATATATATATATTATATTATA
>JABUQX010016956.1:2500-10000 GCA_015478945.1 Trachelipus rathkii | reverse complement strand
ATTATTATTATTATTATTATTATTATTATTATTAGTAGTAGTAGTAGTAGTAGTAGTAGTGGTAGTAGTAGTAGTAGTAGTAGTTTCATTTTTTTTATTGAAATTATATATTATTTAAAATTATTCATGATTTATTATTTTTATTATTATTATTATTATTATTATTATTATTATTATTATTATTATTATTATTATTATTATTATTAAACTGAAAAATATTTAAGGAAATATCGAAAAGGATCTAGTGTAAATTTATGTGAATATTAAAACCTATTAAAAACCTGTAAATATCCGTAGTTTCAATTTTAATAAGGACTATAGAAAATATAGAAATAGTATTTAATTTATGAATATCTACTTATAGTTAGAGATGTAGTGAAAAATGAATGATCGGTTTTTAAAACATTTTTATTTAAAAAAAACATGATGAAAAACAATCATTTTTTTTCTTTTACAAAATATCTATTTTACTAGTTTGCATCGTTTTCTATCATTTATAGTTAATTTCATTACTAATAGTCTTGATAATAATTTATTTTCATAATTGCGGTGTATAAATATCTGGTTTTAGATAATTATTAATTAAACACGATTGTTTTCTTTTGATTTTTTAAAGTAGTTAGTTGATATTTCACAAACATAAGTTGTCCTAAATATTGGCATCATTATTATTAATTCTGAATCTTTATATTTGGGTGATTCTATGAGAAAAATTTGAAGAATCCAATAGAAGTACCAAAGAAGTACCAAGCTGCATTCCTGCACCATTAAACCAATTATTTAGGCAGTACAATTATAGGTACCAAAAATATTCTTAAGATTATTAGTAAATAAATTTGCTCTAAATAATAAGAAAACTATAAATCAGTAAAATAATATACTAATTGGTGAAATAACGGTGTCCAAGAAACCTTGTTTTTTTTTTTTACAACTTTCATATTTTCTTTAATTACGTACCTTATAGATAATGTAATATTCATCACCATAGATCTTTAGCTGCATTCTTAACCACATATAGAAAATATAGTAATAGTATTCATCACATGAATATATAAGCAGTATCTTAGTGCAGACTATAAATAAGTAAATAATATTCATCTCAATAGATTCTCACTTTTCTTGTTATTTGATTACATAATATAAATTGTTTTTCTCAAGATTGTCTGGCAAAGGGAGAACTAAATTAGGAGTAAAAGCTTTCTGGAAACATTTTAAGGCAAGAAATATTCTTGATTTGAAATTTAGTTTATGGAACGGAATTTTAATGAACTTTGGCTACTGGAATCGTCTGCTTTTTCTCTCTTCTGATTTCTCGTGTGTGTTTTCCCTTTCTCTCTGGAAAGTTTGGTTTATATATATATATATATATTTATATATATATATATATATATATATATATATATATATATATATTATATATATATATATATATATATATATATATATATATATATATATATATCGTATATATATAATATATATATATATATAATAGTATATATATATATATATATATATAAATATATATATATTTTTTCTGTATAATCTATATATTTTATATATGATAATATATATATATATATATATATATATATAATAAACACGATCGCTTTTTTCAAATTTTTGATGTTGAGTTGGGAATTTTTTTTACAAACGTAAGATGTTCCAAACGTAGACATCATTATTAATGCTAAATCAATAGATTTTGATAATTCTTTTTGATTTTTTTTTTTTTTTTTAAATTTAATAGTTAAACGAAGCTGCATGATTGTACATTAAATCAGTCATTTATACCGTTAAAGTTATTCCGCAAAACTACTGTCAAAGCTTAATAAAAGTAGTAAGAAATTGGCTCTAAAATAATAAAAAAAAACGGTCTAATAGTAAAATATTATACTATTATTTAAAAACACCAACAAAAAAAACAAACGTGTTTTTCGATAAAAGAAACTGCATAAAAAAGTCTTTCAACACACGCATGCACGCACGGGCACACATACACACACACTCATATATATATATATATATATATATATATATATATATATAATATATATATATATATATATATATATATATATATATATATATATATATATATTATATATATATATATATATATATATATATATATATATATATTTTTTTTCATTGGAGAGGGTATTGTATTTTTATAAGATTTTCTCCTTATAAATTTTACCTCAAATTTTGTGTAATATTAGGGGAATATTGCGTCTAAAATCTGTTCGTATGAATAAAGCTTTCATATAAAATGAGGCGTGGAAAGCGAGTGGCAGCATCCTGTGACCCAGAAACTCTTTTTAAAGATCCAAAGAGCCTCTATCAAAGGAAAAAAATAAGGCGAAAAATGACCTACCCATTATTTGCTTTGGTGAACCTTGTACTCATTGCTTTAGAAGTTAGAAAGAAAATGGATATTATTATGTATACATAAATATCCGTATCAATTTGTATGTATGTATACATGTACGTTTGACTGAGAGTGTCGAGTAATGTGTTTGTGTGTGTGTGTATGTGCGTGTGTGTGTGATTATAATTAACGTTGTTTGAATATAAAAATCGTAACATGCAATGCTGTTTTTTTTCCAAATTTAAGGAACAGGACTAATATATATATATATATATATATATATTATATATATATAATAGATAAATTATATATATAATATATATATCAATTATAAATATATTTATATATATTATTATATATATATAATGTATATATATATATATATAATATATATTAATATATATATCTATTATATTATATATATATTATATTATTATAAATATATATAATATATATAATATATATATATATATATATATATATATATTATATATATATAAAAGAAAACCTTTATTTGCTTTCTTATTTTTCCTTTTCATTGGATTTAAGAATCTTTTCATTTGTTTTCATTAGCTTTATACTTAAATTTATTTTTAATTTTTCGTCAGATTTAGAAATGGTTGGAATAGATCTGTCTTTTGCTATTTGATGTATCATGATTCAAAATGAAAATATTTTTTTTATTCCTAAATAAATTTTTGTTTTGTCAAAAAGTTCACATGAAATGTGAGTACATTTTATTGCAGATTTGGAAATGATTGGGCGAGTTCTTTCTTTATTGTTGTTTTGTCCATCAAATTCCGTGCAGAAATAAAGTTTTAAGAAATTAAAAATTATTTTTTTGGGGGGGGAGGGGGGTGAGAATTAAAAAAAAAAAAAAAAAATATTTTAAACTCTCTCTCTCATATATATATATATATATATATATAATATATATTATATATATATATATATATATAATATATATATATATATATATATATTATATATATATATATATATTATATATTATATATATATAATATAATAATGCAATAGAAGTAAACGTTATAGATATCGATACATTGTTTGCAAGATTTTTTTTCTGCACTTTTTGTTCTTAATGGACTTAACCCTTTTCTCACTTTGTACTTATTACTACCTAACAACTTTGGTAACTACATAAATAATAATAAAATAATAATGAATAATAATAATAATAATAATAATAATAATAATAATAATAATAATAATAATATAAGTAATAATAATAATAATAAATATAATAATATAGGTAGATATAGATAAATAGATGAACATACTTATATTGTTATATGCAATAATGCATCACAGAAGATGAACAGAACACTAATAAATATATTATATATATATAATATTATATATATATATATATATATTATATATATATATATATATTATATATATATATATATATATTATATATATATAGTATATATATAATAGGTATATATATAGTATATATATAAAAAAAAATTTCTTAAAGAAGATAAAATCCATTAATTCGGTCATTAAATATCCTTTTACGGGAAAGGAAACACAAATCTTCCCGAATGGAAATTCGGTGAAGAAGAATTAAGCAACAGTTTGTGCGGATCGTCCACAAATTATGGACTCGAATGGAAAAAATTTTGGATAAAGGAAAAAAAAATGGCGAGGATTAAGTGAAAAATACGAGATCCGAATGTTAAATAACTTGAATATCTTCTTCACAATGAGAAAAAGATTTTCAATCATTTTTAAAATTTGGAAATACATTGTTGAAATTTGCATACAGAATATGTAATAAATGAACTCTATCGATGTGAAGGTTTTGTTACGTACACACAAATATACGTTTCTTTGGTATTATTTGTACGTGTGAAGTCTTTTTTGATTTTAGGTAAGAGGTTTTAAGTTGTGATCTGCTTCACTACCTTCATGTGAACTCTTAACTTTTTCGAAGTTTTATTCAAGTTTGAAGTTATTGAAACTGTTGGGTGGCATTTACAATATCTACTATCCAATATTTACGTTTAATTATTATTATTATTATTATTATTATTATTATTATTATTATTATTAGTAGTAGTAGTAGTAGTAGTAGTAGTAGTAGTAGTAGTTGTTGTTTCATTATTTTTATTGAAATTATATATTATTATTAAAATTATTCTTGATTTATTATTATTATTATTATTATTATTATTATTATTATTATTATTATTATTATTATTATTATTATTAAACTGAAAAATATTTAGGAAATATCGAAAAAGGGGATCTAGTTAGTGTAAATTAATGCGAGTAATAAAAACTATTAAAAAACTGTAAATATCCTTAATTTCATTTTTAATACGGACTTTAGAAAATATAGTAATAGTATTTAACATATGAATATCTACTTATAATTAGAGATGTAGTGAAAAATAAATGACCGATTTTTAAAACATTTTTATTTAAAAAAGCATGATGAAAAACAATCAATTTTTTTTCTTTTACAAAATAGCTATTTTACTAGTTTCCATAGTTTTCTAACATTTATAGTTAATTTCATTACTAATAGTCTTGATAATAGTTTATTTTCATAATTGCATTGTATAAATATCTGGTTTTAGATAAATATAAATTAAACACGATCGTTTTCTTTTGATTTGTTAAAGTAGTTAGTTGATATTTCACAAACGTGAGTTGTCGTAAAATTGGTATCATTATTAATGCTAAATCTTTAGATTTGGACGAGTCTGAGAAAAATTTAAAGAACCCAATAGAAGTACCAAGCTGCATGCCTGCACCATTAAACCAGTTATTTATGCAGTACAATTATAGGTACCAAAACTATTCTTAAGATTATTAGTAAATAAATTTGCTCTAAATAATAAGAAAACTATAAATCAGTAAAAATTATATTCTAATTTGTTGAAATAACGGTGTACAAGAACCTTGTTTTTTTTTTTTTACAACTTTCATATTTTTCTTTAAATTCTACCTCATAGAAGCTGTTATATTTATCACCATAGATCTTTAGCTGGCATTCTTAAACACACATTGAGAAAATAGAGTCATAGGATTCATCGACATGAACTTTATACTGCACTATCTTAATAGAGACTATAAATAAGTAAATAATATTCATCTCAATAGATTCTTCATTTCTTTTTAATTCGGCTTATACATAATATAAAATTGATTTTTGCTCAAATTGGTCTGGCAAAAAGGGAGGACTAATTCGGGTAAAAGCTTTCTGGAAACATTTTAAACCAAAATATTCCGTAAATTTGAAATTTGTTTATGGAACGGATTTTAAAATGGTGAACTTTGGCTACTGGAAATCGTCTGCTTTTCTCTCTTTCCTGTTCTCGTGTGTGTGTTCCCTTTCTCTGTGGAAAGTTGGTTTATATATATAGTTATATATATATATATATATATATATATATATTATATATTATATATAATATATATATAGGTATATAAGTATATATATATATATATGGTTTTATATATATATAATATATATAATACAGGGTGATTCAAAATTATGGTAAAAATTTTTGGTAAAACTGATAAATGCAAAAATAAAGGTAAAAGTTCTAATAAATGTATGACGTAATGTGCTTATTTTTCTGTCTGGCTGTCTGTATGTGTTTTTTACGAAACATCTTGTATTCTACGAAACCAAGTAAGTTACAAACTCCTAAATTTAAAAAATGGCGGACGTTAAAGTAATTTGAGGAACGAATAATCATTAGGAAATAAAGGTGTAAATAAACTTATTATTGTATGATAGGTTTAAATTTGTACAACATAAACATACTGTTTCTAAAGCACTTACAAATGATATCAAAAGACAAAAGATGATGTTGAAAATGACCTCCGTTGTTCCAAATGCACGCTCCAGGCGCCTTCTCATCGATTGTCGGACCGTTCCAATATTCGAGGAGTTCTGTTTGATCGTTTCAATTCCGTTCATAATTCTTAATCGTAGGTCTTCAAAGGTGTCGATTGGAGAAGAGTATACTAAGGTCTTTAAATGTCCAATTACTAAAATTTACATTCTCCCTTATTGGCCACGGAACTGGGCCACCTCGACCTATCCATTGATTGGGAAAGGTCTCATTTAGGTGTTCACGAACTGCAGCACTAAAGTGTGCAGGAGCCCCATCATGCATAAACCACATGTTTTGGCGCAACTAAAGAGGTACGGAACTCATGTTTCAAATAAGTTTAAGTAGGTTATGCCATTAAGCCTGGGAGGAAGCTCCATAAATAAGTACATGATCATGTAAAATCCCTGCCCAAATGTTTACTGAAAACTGATTGTTGTGAACGATTCTGTTTAATGGAATGAGGATTCTCGTCTGCCCAAATGTGTTCGTTCTGAACGTTAAGATAGTTGTTCTTGTAAAGTAAGCCTCGTCGGTAAATAAAACCTTCGAAAAGTTTTTGTCAATACATTTGTTCAAACATTGACAAATAGCAACACGAGGAAGCATAGTCACGTGGCAATAGAGTATGCACCTGATGGACGTGGTGTACGGGTGTAACTGTTGCTCGTGTAGTAACCTCTAAACACTAGATTCATTCGAATTAAATTGTAGTGACAATTCTCGCGTGTTCTTTTCAGGATGCCTGCAGAAATTTTCATTAAGAAACAATCTTCTAAATCAGCAGTCCTAGTAGATCGGGGTCTGCCTGCATTATTGTGCTCTTTGGACTGCAAATACCCTGTTTTAGACAGGCGTTGATGAATAGTGGCAAAAAAACCTTGCGCTTGGGCAAATTCGGTTAGAATATTTCTTTTGATACAAACGTCTTGCTGCAGAACTATTTCAGCGTGCCATCCCATACATTAGATGCATGTCAGCTAGTTCAGAGTATGATTACACGTGGTAATTACGTCCATATTCAATAACGAAAGAAACACGTAAGAGAGACACACAGTCATGAGTTACATTGTAATGCGTTACACAATTAGACAGTGCATTTATTGTATACTGTACAGTAGTTGGTTGTTTTTGTCAACAATGTGCTGAAATGTTTAATGGATCGCGCGCGCGAAGGAGTAAGCTGTTTTGGTGGAAGAGTTGTTATTATTTAATTGAGATGTTTCCAATTACTAAAATTTACATTCTCTC
>JABUQX010016955.1:55000-56780 GCA_015478945.1 Trachelipus rathkii | reverse complement strand
TCTCTTGAAGCCCACGTTCGCACACCTGAGAGATTTTCTGTTAGGCTGGGATTGGGTGAGTTTTCCATGTTTTATTTTCCGCCCCCTCCTTGAAAAGGGCTCTGGCCCGTGAGTAGTGGTTAATCAAAAACAAAAACAAAAACTGTCTTTTAACTTAGAAAACAAAATCAATCGCTCCCTCCTCAAATTTCACTGTACAACAGGAAAAATATCCGCCACATGAAAATATGTGTTTCTTGTATATTCTTGGTGAAGCAAGAACAAATCTGTGCTTATTTTTTGTCTACTCACTTATCACCTTGGTGGAATTATGACTTGGCAACTACACCATTCTTATTTGTTAGAAGATGCTTCCCTCCCACCCGCTTGTATGTTGTTCAGTATGGTTTGGATATTGTGAGGTGTACTATAGTGTTGTAATGAGAAAAGTATATGTGTAATTAATATATATATATATATATATAAATAAAAATATATATATATATTATATATATATATATATATATATATATATATATATATATATATATATATATATATATATATATATATATATATATATATATATATATATATATATATATATATATATATTTATTATTCTATTTTCAGGTTTATATTCGAAATTATAATATTGCTATAACATAAAAATAGGAAATAAATATGCTGTCAAGTTCTTTATAATGCCACGTCATTGTAAAAATAGCCCTAACTTATTTTGTTATGTGTGTGGAGAACTTACATTTAAGACGCAACAATGTAGCTTGTCCCCATTAGTTAGAAAGGCTTATGAATTATACTTTGGATGTAAAGTTTGGGACCAGGATAAGTCCTGGGCTTCACATGTATGCTGCAATTCATGTTCCAGGAATGGAATCTGAAAAACTAGTTAAAAGGAAAACGTAGCCGTATGAAATTTGCTGTTCCTATGATTTGGCGTGAATAGACAAATCACGTAACGGATTGTTACTTCTGTCTGACAAATGTTCAGAGGTTCTCTTCAAAATCCAAACATTGTATCCGGTATCCAAGCCTACACACCGCAATGCATCCAGTTCCTCATTCAGATGATCTTTCTGTACCTACACCTCCCGATGAATTTACTGTTGACTCAGAGGATGACCCCTCCGATCATGACACAAGGTATCAAGATCCTGATTTTGAACCATCAACATCTATGACATGTTCACATCATGAAATCACACAGGAGGAGCTTAAAGATCTTGTAAAGCTCTCAAAAGCAGACTCAGACTGGCTTCTAGGCTTCAGTGCTGGATTCTATTAGAGAAAAGTGTAAACATTAGTTCATTTAGAGGCAGACAAAGACAGTTTTGCAACTATTGGCATTGTATATTGTTGTGATGTGAATGGCCTATTCTGACAGGCATTGGGACATGATCATAAACCAGCAGAGTGGCGCCTGTTTATTGATTCCTCCAAACGTAGTCTCAAATGAGTGCTACTCCATATAGGCAATGTTTTTCCTTCTGTTCCTGTATCATATTCTACAAATACAAAATAAATGTACGAAGTTATGAGTTCTATACTTAATCTAGTTGAGTACACAACATTTAAAAGGCACATTTGTTTTGATCTGAAGGTCATTGGACTACTAACAGGCATGCAGCAGGGATACACAAAATTTTCCTGCTTTCTCTGCGAATGGGAGAGCCACGACGGAAAAAAATAGCTTCATTCGGAAAAAGTGGCCTCAAAGACATAATTTCAATCCTGGGACCAAAAACATATCACCTGAATCACTTGTGAATCCACAGTTTGT
>JABUQX010016955.1:45000-50000 GCA_015478945.1 Trachelipus rathkii | reverse complement strand
TCAGTCTTCAGTCACTCGCGCACTCTTTTCGACCAAAACACCAGCATATATCTTCCCCTACAACACTCAATAAACTAAATACCCTATTAATTTTCTACAGTTCCCTTTTATTCTCTTACCTTATATAAAGGTTACTATTATGCTCTTCTCCAATCCCTCGAATAACCAGGGCTGCGGAGCCGGCAAAATTTTTGTCCGGCCTCCAACTCCGGCTTCGGCCTCCGCATTCTTAAAATTACCCGGCTCGACTCCGGCTCCGGCTCAAGCCCATTTCTAAAATTACCCCGCCCGACTCCGGCTCGTGCTCCAGCATTTAAAATTACGCGGCTCGGATTCCGGCTCCGGCTCGGCATTTTAAAATTGGTTTCGGCTCCGACCCGGTTCCGGCTCCGGCTCCGGCTTTTTTCCGGGGTGGGGGGGGGGGGGGGGGGAAAAAAAAAAACCCCCCCTTGTGGATCTAGGGGGCGCATAACAAGAACAGCATTAAACTCATTAATTCTAGATACAAAATTTTGAGGGTATGATGAAATTAAATGTTGGTTAATGACATCTTTATTAACTTAGGAATTTAAAAAACTTTAGAAAATATATTTATAAGAAATAAGAATTTTAAGAAATTCAGAAAAGGATCATTCACTTTCTTCCTAAATTTAAATATAATTCCTCTTTGAACGTAACGCCCTGTACAGTTAAGTAAAATATAATTTTATTATTTTTTTTCCTAAAAAGAATAAAAAATCATATTTTAAATTCATCCTAAAGTTTAAAAATAATTCCTCGTTGAATTATGAGCCTGAACATATATAACATTAATTTTATTCCAAAAACAAATTTAATATATATATATATATATATATATATATATATATATATATATATATATATATATATTAATATAAATATATATATATATATATAATATATATATTTATATATATATATATATAGTATTATATATTATATATATATACCTATATTATCTATATATATATATATATATATATATATTATATATTATATATATATATATATATATATATATAATATATATATATATATATATATATATATATATATATATATATATATTATATATATATATATATATATATATATAATATATTTATATATATATATATATATATATATATAATATATATATATATTATATATATATATATAATATATATATATATATTATATATATATATATATTATATATATATATATATATATATATATATATTATATATATAAATATAATTCACTTTCTTCCTAACTTTTAAAATAATTTCTCTTGAACAGCCCGACCATATGAAATATAAATTTATTCAAAACAACTGTTTCTTAAAAAATAAAACCATCAATAAAATCCTCCTTTAACGAAGTCCTTAGATCGTTTTTATTATTTTAAAACAGAAAATAAGCTCTCAACATTCACTTGCATAGGAGGCCCAAGCTGTAATTGTGCAATCGGCATCTTGCAAAATTTAGAGATAGCCAATTGATTGCCTCTTTAACTGATAACTTTGATTTTCCGGTCGATATTCATTATTCCATCTAATGACTTATGGATTCTACCTTTTATTTTTCTAGAAGGATATTTAGGTTGAATGTCTTTTACTAGTAGATTGTCTTTTTAGTTTTTTTTCAATCGCTTTTCTGCATGCTCCAATTTTTTCCATTTTCTGTCAAATTTGACTTCTTCATCTTCATATGACAAAATTCTACAATGGAGGATTCCTGAAACTGCTGAACTATCTGACTCCGTACCAGATTTCTGTTCCAGATAGCATTTATTCATTTTAAGTCCTAGTTCACAAAGGAACACTCCTAGCTTTAAATATCAGATCTTTAATTTCTGGGAAAGATTCTAAACAAAGATTATCGACAAAAATATTTTATTTTCAGTAAACATTCTTTCCCTTCTTTTCATGAAATTTATTTGTGATTTGCTAAAATCCGTTCTCTATAAAAAAAAATTTCCTGCAGTCAAGTCTTCTGATTAAATATTTTTTGTTGTAAAGTATGGGTGTTTTAATAATTCTTCGAGTGTTTCGATTTGTGTTCCCCCTGACTGTCGGAGAGAGAAAGTTCAGAAGTACCGGCAGCCATCATACTACCACTATAATCTTTTAGTTTATAACCTTTATAACCTTTAGAGCATAAGACATGACTTCCCCATCTTCTCTTGACCCCCATAAGATTGCAACTTTTGCCCAGCTTGATTCTTTAGAACTTCCATTAATTTTGGGTACGTGCTGCTTTTGCTATTTGTTTCGCCCTGCTTATAAGATTTGCTCTATGAGTATTGTGGAGACCATCACGTATGAACTCCATATCTCATGTGTGCAATGTTAACGTTATCGGAACATAGTCTTTCATAGTTTTATCAAGTTCATTCTGAAAACAACTATTACTTCTTCGTTTTGACATTTAATAAAATCAGTATTATATTTACCAATTTCCTATTCCTCACCCTCATTGTCTTTATTTAATTTTTCAATTCGTACTGGATCATGTTTGAGCGTTTATCCGTAACTAGCTAATTACTTGTCTTCTTGTTATTTCGAATCTCTTTAAGATGTCAGTTACAATTCTTGAATATATTCGCTGAAATGCTGAGTATTTTTTTTCTTTTACTGCTAACGTTTTTAGTAATATATTGTTTTTTATCTTCGTCCACATATATAAAATATTGACAAAATAATTTAGCTTTGCCCATGGGTATCTAGTATCCATTTTTAAATGCACAAAGCTTCCTTTATGCAATTTTTAAGCTTATATTTTTGTTATTATTTTTTTTTTGAGAACTTTTTTACAAATATTTTTCCAGTCTAAAGGGGACTTCCAGTTTCTAAGCCATGTCTCCACACAGTGCTTTAAAATCCTGGTTATGCAAAGAAAACTAATGGGTCACTATCTTTAGCAACCATTATAATCAATTGTATTTTGAATTTTTCACTTAATCATAGACAGAACAAGTTTATGGCAACTGAAAAAGTTTCCACTTTAGTCAGTTTTTGAAATTAAAGGTTTATCCTGATTACCTTTAGCTTCACTTTTCTTTTAACAATTGCAGCAATATCTGGATGATAGCGTTTTAAATGTCGCATTAATTTAAAGGATCCAATAGATGTACTGTGACCCCATGAATAACTGGTAGATCTTATGTGCATGATCGAACTGACTGTTTCCCATCAACTGTGTTAACTATTTCATATTGACAAATGAAAGTATTTTTATCTTCAGAGTGAGTAATATATTCAAGTACATGAGGTGTTTTCGATTTTGGTTTAGTTGACATGATTTTTATAAGGATATTAAACTTAATTAATTAAAGTTATCTAAAAAAGTACCGAACCTTTTTTATTTTTTTATTACTGAATAATAAATATACATAACCTTTTTTATTATTGAATAATAAATATAGATAATCAAATTTCTGGAAAAAAGAGAATATTTATATATATATTATATATATATTATATATATATATATATATATATTATATATATATATATATATATATTATATATATATATATATATATATATATATATATATATATATATATAGTATATATATATATATATATATATAAAGTATATATATATATATAAACCACCTTTAAGTAATAAAAATTAATAATTACTTAATTTTGTATTGCCGGAGCCGGAGCAGCCTCTTTTTTTTTTGCGGCTCCGACTCCGGCTCCGGCCTCGGTTTGGTTCAGACTCCGGCTTCCGACTCCGGCTCGGCTCGGCTCCAGATCCCCTAAAATTTCGCCTCCGCCTCCGGCTCCGCCCTGCTCCAGTCCCTCAAAACAAGTTTTCGCCTGCCGGCTCCGGGCTCCGGCTCCACCCAAAACCTTTGCGGCTACGTGGCTCCACGCTCCGGCTTTCCCAGCTCCGGGCTTCCGGCTCACGCAGCTCCTGCTCAGGAATTATAACTAAGTATCTCCCTAATATCGCCTTAAATTAAATCTCAATTATAAGATTCCAATCAGAGTCATCTCGCATTCGTTGCCTCCGTTCTTTGGACATTTTCACGAGTAATTTCATCGATATCTGCAGATATTTAGCATCCGATTCGTGCAGACTTTCTCGCTTGTGAGCCGTGGGTAAAATTATATCCCTGCATCGTTGCTAGAGAGAAGAACCTCATCCCTAATAAATAATCCTTACCTTACATAATGTACCGATCAAGCGACATCAAGTCATATAAGTGTCACTCTCATCATATCATAACCAAGTATTAATAATACTCTCTTGCAAAGTGTGTGTACATTCCATTCATCTCGCAACTCAAGTATGATCCATATCCATCGCTCACAGTTACATTAAAACAACCATCAAATCCTATTCATGGTATTCTAGCAGGTTCCGTCGAACGTATATTATAATGTCTATAACCTTTTCGCTCTGCATTGCTCTCAAGAGAGAGCCTCTATCATAATTACCCTATAGTATAGTTATTCCCTCGCATTGCATCTCCTCTAAAAGTATGGTTCATATAACCTTCTTCATGTGTTATCTACGATTTAGCTCTCACTCGACGTAGGAGTGGCGTTTGGAGGAGAGTATGTACCTAGTGTTTTCCTCCTTATATATGTCTCAAGTAAGTGCTTATCTTAATATCGAGACTTCTATCATTTGCTATATATACAAAGTAATCAACCTGTACGGCTTCTATTGTGATTAAACTTATTTTTTTGTTATTACACTAAGCAGCAATTTCAATTCATGCCTCTTCATTCCAATTCTAATCAGCTGTTTCTGAATTACACGTGATATATTTCGCTAACGGCTTTTTGCACACCCACATATTCTTTTGCACTGGACTAACAAGTTGATGATCATAATATAATATGTTATCCAGAATTTATTCAAGTATTCAACTTGTTACACATTCAACTAGATACTTTACGAGCGCGTTCATTACATAATACTGTATCTTTATTACCTTGCTTCACTAAACTTCTCACTCTTAATTTTACC
>JABUQX010016955.1:15000-37500 GCA_015478945.1 Trachelipus rathkii | reverse complement strand
TTCACAAAACCAAATTTTCAAAAAAAAAAAGTTTTTTTGAAAATTTTTTTTAAAATTTTCTATTGAGTATACAAAAAAATTATTTAAGTAAAAAAGATGCATCTTGCCCGACTATACAAGCCCTGAAAATTTGATGTTGATCGGATGAGTAGAAAAAAAAATATGTCAATTTTTCACTTTTCAAATTAAAAAAAAATGGGGTTTGGAAATTGGACAACGCTTGGGAGAACAAAACTAAAAAAAATCGAAAAAATCGAAAATGTGCATATTGTAGGTAATGGACCCATCTATGCATATTTCAAGTTTGAAGTCATTTCGCAAAAAAATCTGAAAGTTGATATGAAAATAGTCAAAAACATGGATTTTGAAAAATTGAAAATTCTGAAGTTATGACTACAGTCACAGAAAAACACCGGAAACAAACGTTTTAAAGAGCGCAAAAAAAAGCTACATTTTTGGTGTTTATATAGTCAAAATCGGCTGAAAATTCCCGAATTTTATGTCCCATTTTTAGGTGGGGCTGAAAACTGGGATCAGCCCCAGCAAATTATTGGATCATGCCCTTATTAATTAATTAATCCAGTAAAACCTTTATGGTGCTTTTTAATAAAGTTACTAGATCCGCAGTTTATTCTAAAAATTATTAGACTGTATTGAAACCTGAAAAAAATATATATATATATATATATATATATATATATATATATATATATATATATATATATATATATATATATATATATATATATATATATATATTTTATATATAATAATATATATTTAATATATAATATATATTATATATGTTGTGTGTGTGTGTGCTATATCTGCAAACCGAAAATATAGATTATATTTATCTAAACACATTAAACAAAATGAGAGAAGGTACAAGCAGAACAGGGTCATTGAGTGATTGTTCATTAGAAAAATGCAAATACTTCAGCAGAATTAGAAATCTATCTCTTGACATTATTTTACCAAAGATAGGCGTTAACACGAGTTGATTTGTGGAATGATACATCATTTTTTCTGGCTTACGTATAACTCCTTGTAGCATGATAAGTCCAAACAAAAACTCATAAAAGGAGGCACAGGTAATAAAGTTAGTAATATAAAACCTGCTTTGCATTACTCTTCTCCTTCATAAATACTCTTACCTTTCATTTCACGAGAGGTAATTAAGTGTAAAGAGGAAAGATGGTAGTGGGGTTATGGTTTTAGCGGTAAAGAAATTTCGAGTTGGGGGGTGGCAAAATTTTTAATTCAAAGTCATTTATGGATAAAAGTTTTATGTTTTCTTGTATAATTATTATTTTTTTAAATTCTTTATCATTATAAAGTTTTGAAAATTTTGGGAAGCTTTTTCATTTCATAAGTATACCCCAATTCTACTTATCTAAGTGCCAAAAAGTTTACTGATATCCTATGATAAAAAAATATATAGATTTTTTTTATATATTTATTTTTTGTTTTTTATTTATTTTTTTTTTATTTTGTTTTTTCGTAATTATATTGAAGGCTTCTAAACCTTTTAATTTGCAATTACAAAAATATAAAATGATAACCTATATCCCGATTATGCACTTAAAAATTCTCTCAATATTATTTCTGATCATTTTTACATATTTGCTTTAAAAAAAGGGGATAAATAGGAAAAAAAATTATGATATATTATAAAGATCTTTAAATAAACATTGAATTTTTTTAATTAAACATATATTTACTCAATATAATATCTGACTTTTCATTATTCATTGCGATCGAGGTGAGATTTTAAAAGCATTATTTCCATCTATTATAAAATTAAATATTTTATTTATCTTAAGAATAGCAGTTGTAGTAGGAGGAAGAGGAGAAAGAGAAGAAAGAGTAGGAGTAGGTGAAAGAGAAGTAAGAGTAGGAGGAGCAATTTTTCTAGGGGGAAGGGCTATGACCAATTTTTCTGAGAATTTTTTAAGCCTGTTTTGATTTTTTTAACAAAACAAATTTTTAAGGGTCATCCCCCTGAAACTTGATAGTTACACGTATGCTAACACGTTCACATTACATAGTTGACGAATGTTATTTTTTATATCATATGTAAAATAAAGGTCGTGCTATCAACTGTTATCATACAGTTCAGATCAACTGCAGTACACAAACATATAATCAGCACACAATGATAAGTTTGAGTCACTACCAATAACATACATACTAAAAAGAAGTATAGTAAGTATGATAGATAGTTAGAATGTTACGTTCAAAAGTTTTTTAGTTAGTTAGTATCTTAGTAGTCAGTAGCCTAGCACTCGTTTAAAGAAAGTAAGTTACTAATAAATTAAATAATAATAAATAATAGTAAATAAGTATATAGTAGTAACTGATTAATGAGAATAAAAGTAGTAGTAAAATAGTAGTTAAGATAGTAGTAGTAGCATATCATTAATATTAGTGCTATCGTTAATAGAAGTAACAGTAGTAATTGTAAAAGTACTAAGTTCTTAAGATAGTTAAGTTAAGTTCTTATATAATAATAGTACATAATAATAATTAATATTTATAATAATAATAAATAAAATAAAATGATATAAATATAATAAGTTTAATAATGAATAATTTAGTGGTACATCTTATGATTATATACTAAATGATAAATTTAATAAATAATAATAGTGAATAATTAGAATATATACAAATAATATAATTGAATATACAGAACTATCACCAAAGAATGTTGGAACAGAAAGTAAAAGGTGTTAGGTATGTTCTTCGACGGAAGGTTAATAAAGTTTAGCCTTATTTGGCAAAATTTAGCTGCTAGATAGAATCGAATAGAGCATAGAGAAAAAAAGCTTAAAATTTCATTTTTTAAATAACAAATAAGACAGGCATATCATTTGAACTCAAAGCTGAAGAGCTTGAATGAGAAATATAGGTAAAAGCTCTAGATAATGCTTGCAGAGAATTATCAGCAAAGTCTCAGGATTCGCAAAAAAAATGCAACAGTGGTTTGCATCAAAATTGAAAGCATTAGTAAATATATGAGTAAATTTGTGCTTAAAACAAGACCAAATGATAATATAAGTAATGCAGGTAGTATAAAGTCAAATATATCCAGTTTTAATCAGGTTCTGTATCTCAATCATTGGTATATGAGATAAAAAGAAAAAAGGCTAAACTTAAAGCAGACCAAGAAAATTTGTAAAACAAAACAAAAAAAAGAAAAAGAGAATTAGAAAGAAAGCTAGAAGACTTAAACATAGATCATTGAAATAGCTACATAAAAAAAAATTGAAACAAAGCTTGATAGAAATAGAGGAAATGTTGGAAGAGCCTATTTCAATTATTAGTGATAAGTTGCCAAAATATGCAAATAAAAATGCTATAGGTTTTTTCAGATACCAAAGAAATAAAAAAGTGTTGAAACTACCAAAGAAGATTCTATACTAGTACAGCTTTTAAAGAAGAAAAGTAATTATTAAATAATATGCAACTAGAAGTACATATAAAAATTCTTTAACCATGTGTGACCAAAAGACATTTACAGGTTGAAAGGTAGGTAAGGTAAAACGTTATTAATACCTTAATAACCCTCATTAAAGACAATTATTCTATTCTTAGTATTTTAAGAGCCAATTTATCAAAGAATGGAACTTTTTCCCTTACCACCATTGTCAGAAGAGAGTAATGGAACAACATTGATTCCTTTTACATTCATAAAAGCATTAGATTTTATTATGTAGCAAGTATTGTATTTTTGAGTCTAATTCACAATCATTAAACGGAAAGTAATTTTGACAGTATGTGCTACATTATTATATGAAATTTATCCTTATTTTTTTTTTGAACTAGAATCGTTTAAAGAACAAAAGAATTTAGATAAGTTTGAAGAATGATGATAGTGATAGTATTAATAAAAGTAGTGATATTTATCTAATTTTCCTTTACTTATATTTTTGATACTAATATGACATCAATATGAAGCAACCTTATTTCAGTTTGGACATTTCATAGATTTCTTAAAGGAATTATGAATATACAAAAAATTAGGTTCATCTAGTACCAAGATGAAAAATTGAATATACATTTGAGAACTTTTTAATCAGATATAATTATCAATTTAAATAGATCTATGCATATAGATCAAGATTATTTACAAAAATATATAATAATACATAATAATTAAATGTATATATAAAATAAAATACTTAATCCCTCAAATAATTAATATAAAAATAATTCTAAATAAAATAATAATAATAATTATATAATTTAAGAATCTAAATATATAATAAAATACAATGAAGTATAAATTGGTGTGTCTTCTTGGAGTATAAATTAATTTAAAAATTATAAATAATAATAATAATCGTAATAATATAAACGGAACAAAGAGATATTTCGAATATATATTATAAAATAACTCACGGTCCCACTTTCCACAGATATCCTACTATCTCTTTCTGAGAGTTTAGCGCTACGCATCGTACTGTTCATCTCTCCTCTTTCATCCTTATCAAAAATTACTACTCTCTTACTTACTCTACTCTATATAAAGGATCTCTCTCTCTCTGCTATCAATAAAATAAAAAATAAAAAAAAAATCTAAGAATATAAAAACTGATTTCGATAAGCATTTAAAAAAATAACTATAAATAATTCATTCTACTATACTATATATATATATATAAACTATTAATATATATATATAATCATATAATTTAATATTTAATATATATATATATTATATTGAGAAAAAGTATAGGTGTATATGTATATTTATAATAATATAAATAATACCTTATAAAACTATAAATAAATAAGTTATTTATATATATTGACATTATAGAAATGAAAATGTTGATAATATTGATATAAGGAAAAACTTTGTATCGCTTTTAAAATGGTAGTTAACTCCGGATGAATAATAATTAATCGATCCAAGCAGTAAACCAATGTAAAACGATTGTTGTTAACATTACGTATATATATTATCTAAGCTCACAAAACTATAATGTATTAGCGAACAAGTTTCAGACCAAATAAATAGTATATATAATTTTATTAATTTATTTTGATAACAGTTTTGATTTATTTACTTGACAATATATTAATCACAAAAGTATTAAAATATAGCAAAGCTGATGATAGAGGAAGTCATAGGATGAGATCGTATTCGAATCACCTCAGTCAGAGGGAATGCGCGACCACGGGTAGGAGTGGGACTTTAGTTCCTACCTCTGTCTCGTAAATCGACTACGATAGAGCCCGTAAAAATAAATTCAAATATTAATAATAAAAAAAATAAAAAAAATAGATAGAATATAATAAAATTAAATGTAATAAAAATAATGATACTCAAACAAAAAGAAAGCAACATTGAGATCAGAAACTGTACTAACGTGACGATCTCACTCTACACTAAATATTAAAGCAAGTCATTCTTATGCTAACTAAAAGACACAACACGATTCTAAAGTCTCTAACCAAGAGTTTGAGATAAGTGGATAAAAAGAAAGGGTGTATTGAAGAATAAGATATACTGCACGAGCTAGAGTTTACTGGAGCGCGAATATGTCCGTATGAAATAATGCTAGACCTATTTTCATTTTTTTATTATTGTATTTATTGTTTATCTTGTTTATAAAGCATTACAGTTCGCCTAGTAAAAGTGAGAAAGTAATCATACTACATGTAGTCAGATTCAGAGTGTAGTAGTGATACATTTTATACATCTAAAAAGAATAATAATAAATTAATATCACGTATGAATAAAAAAATTATATAGTAGAATTTTTAAATAGTATAAATCTAATATTATAATATTACTGGCTATATATCTATAGTGTAGCACGTTTAATTAACATATAATTTATTCCGTTTATCTATGTAATTTTATCCTATATTATAATTATAGAGCCATCTTATAATTACCCTAACCGTTTTTCTGTCATAATCTGTATTTATTTCCCATGTTCAGTAGCTTTACAGTCGATTCTACATTATATTCTGTTTCCTATTTATATATTTCTAAAAATCACTCACAAGGTCTTTACGAGTCAAATATTCGTTGTTTTCACTTTTTGTATTTGTAATTTCCTGTTTCGACCTAGAGTTATTCAGATACCGATGTAGAAAATATAAAATTGTTCAATCACTCCTTACTCCATTTTTCGAAACATTAAGCAATATTTAACCTATTGTATATTTGTTTGAAGTTTCATTCTCACTACGAATACATATAGAGACAATACATTAGTGTTGTTTGTCACACGGTCAACAAAACATTTATTAAAAACTTTTATATATTTACCGACTATCTTTTTATAAGAAAACCTTAAAACAAAATATTTTAATCATGACATACCTATCTTACCCTAACATATCTAAATTATGAATAAATTGCTAATTCGTAGTATCATGGGTATGTTATTAATTATCTATATACATACTAGATTCAAAACGAGTATTAACGCTTAACGTTGAACAAAGTTTTACCTATTCAATAAAGCTAACGTAGCATCATATGTAACTGATAAATTATAAAATGTATAGAACTGACACAAACCTATACACATCACTTAAATCACGAATAAACATGTTATACATTAACAAGTTCCACACTCATAAACGACCAGCAGAGTAATCTAGCATATTACATTACAAAAACGTATAACGTATACTTATCGCAGGCTCCGAGCAGCTTATGTCAAGAGCGAGCATATCTCTTAACGCATTAGAGAAAACTTGTTACCGCGATTCACCAAAATTTTTTTTTACACAAACAAATAAACATCTCTAACATATCACTGTTGTTTTACAGTAACATAAAAATACACTTTACAAAAAATTTATTTATAAACTCTAACATATTTATTTTATTTCGACACAGAACACCTTAATATACTGCTAACGTAACAAAGTTTTCTCTGCACATTCAATAAAAAGCTAACATATAACCTCACTAAATGCACACATAATGTACACCCCACAAACCTAAACACAACCGGGCGAAATAAACCAGTTAACATTACACAAAGCTTATACTTAACAACAGTAAATTAACTAACACTGCATACGGAACGTATCCTTTTATCTACCATAACTTTTTTTTCAAACATATCACTTCACAACTCAAATTCCCATTTGTACATTAACAATGGCTACAATGCTAACAATAATTTTCAATACCCTACGCGGATACTACCTAATTATACATAACGGAAAATAGTATCTGGTTCTTACACGTACTGAATATAACTAGTTAGATAGACTATACCTGTATAAGTTTTCACACTATCAATAAAGCTTAATACATATCATATTGAGTCATATACAACTTTCATGTAACGCTCGCGATACAAAGGTAAAAATTCCGTTATCTTTAATCCTATATATTCTAAGTGAATATAAAAGCCACACTAATTGTTACAACAACTTGCTACATCGGACACTCTCCACGTTCGATAAACTGTCTAAACAATTAACAAAAGTTACATATATCCGATTAGCCTAAACTCTTAAGTTTTAAATCATCGAAATATAAGAAATAAGCTTTCTCCTCTGCATGATTTTGTTGGCTATTGTGAGAAATTGTCCCTTTTCATATTTTAACTTGAATATATCGAGAAATATTGGCGGGATTTACATTGAAGAAATATTATGATATGTATATAACCGCTCTTCGCTCTACTATACTATTATAATCGAGAATAACTATTATTACCAATGATCCTATGATTTCTGGTTTGGTTATCGTTTTTCGAAAATATATTTAAAGATTAAAGACTATTCATGTGATTCTTAGTATTGAGGTTACACAGGGTAACATATAATCAAATAACAAATTCTATTATATAAAAACCATCGTTAATTGATTTTTGACAATGTAGTCATATGTATTAGTCAAAATATATTTCAATTAACATTGATACTAGAGTGTTATTTTAAGAAAACCTATAAGAAGAACTTGTGTGCACGCATGTATAGACGCTAACTTAAAAGTTAAATCAAACTAGTTTCAATGCAATAATATTCTAATGCAATACAGGGATTGACAAACTATTCATTATATCATAATGATCCAATAAGCTCGAGTAGACTAATTGAACACGTTCTATACTGGGAGATCATAATTTGATTTTCTGCCTGAAAGTAAAAATGATAATTACAATTAAGCATCACTACTGAACACTCGACGAGAATAAGGAACTACTTAAAAAATCACAGGTTGAACGTATTTCAAGAGCATCATTAATCGCGATCACAGACATCACGCACAAGTAAAAGTACGTAAAAGTAACGATCTCTCTGTATAATCATTAAACAGAAGTGTCCAGAAAAATACAGGGATTAAGGTGACCAGTACAATTGACCAAACATTGTGAAAAGTACTATAATTCAATTACACATATTAGTTTCATATATAGACAATACAATACGTGAAATGACCTATGAATGACATTGAAATATTATGTGTCACAAACGTCAATTAATACGAAGCTCATAAGCAAAGAGTTTCGGAGTTAACACGCGTATACGAGAATATATAGCTGTCAATATTACAAAGATTTTATATATCAAAAAGCCATAGAGATATCTATTATATGAACCTGTGTGGTCTAATTTATAACTATTACTGATGAGAGAGAGAATAATGTAGCAGTATGCGTATATTGTGAACAAAGAGAGGTGATGTTTCAATCAATTATAGATATGAGATGTGCTTGTAAGTACTTGAAAGAACAAAGATGCCATGTATGATGATCTAAATATAAGAACACACAAACGTAGACGCTCAATAACATATACTATAATCATACATAAGAACCACACCATATATGTAAATTAAGAACTGTATTATAACAAGAGGAGTTATAACGCGAAGGAAAATGAGATTAGTGTAAAAAATGACGAAAGATAAGTTCTTGGTAAAGCTAATAAGCCAACTCACAGTACGCGGTACGCAACAAGCATGATGGTGTACAGTTTTTCCGTGTTAAAGAGAGAAAATTACAGTATAACCTTGATAGCCTGCACTCAGAGCAATCGTGTGTGTCATGGCATAGAGCGAAATACATATAACTATGAGAGTAGGCGATTGTTTAGACATATGTCGTATTTAACATCTTAACGATAAGAGTTGATTTGAGATAATCTATTCATACACACAAAATATAGAATAATTTCTCAGTATAGATCATTAGGAAAACTAATTAATCATATAACATAGCTCGACGGACAACTAAGTAACTTCACCTATCACAGCTTGCTGAAGGAAACTAGCCACCGATTGTAAAATTAAGCAAAGAGTTCTACAGACAACATTTCCAGATATATATAAATGAGAGTCTAAAACAGTCAGGTCAGCAACAAGAGAGAAGCTCACAAGAAAACAGAAAAGATATAGATTTATGGATGTAAACTAAATACGATATAACGCTAACACCTGTATACACCAGAGACTTTAACCCATGAGCGCTGTGAAAAATAAATTATCTGTTTTATTATTCATTAACTGTCAAAGAGTTGTCTGACATTTATAAAATAGGGAAAGATTGAGTAGAGACATAATAAGCACAAGTTGCATTTAGCACATCGGTAAATCTAGTATTTCCAGAGATAGCATATAAAGTTATTATCTTATAACAGTTGATCAGATCATATCACACACGACACATGTGAAATCGTGTTTATCACGGGTACTCGAGCGCGCGGACGAGACGAACGAAGAGTAAGAGATCGTATTGTTAAGAAGTATAGTTCGTATACCACGATCACTAGTAAGTAATTAATTATCTAATTGAACTTATAGAAGCACACAGGAGAGTAATCACGAAACACACAGAATTTAAGCATAAACAGAGCTAAACGGAGTATATAATAGTTGGTCTTAGCACATATGAACGCAAGGCAGTTATATGATAATCGTCACTTATATTGAGATATAATATACAGTTTATTCTGACATTATCCTGTGCATATATTAACTTACATATATTAGAGTAGTCGACACCTCATCAAATAATATTAATGAGCGAGTGAATAAAGAGAAAGAATAAATGGTTGATAAGACTACACAAATAATAGCGATAATCACATAATAGTCTTAAACTATATTAATGTTTTAGATATTAATTTATTGTATTCTGAGAGACAAGAGAGAACAAGATGTGCATATCTATATGATAATTTAATTGTACTTGCACTGAACCTTAAAGTCAAGTAGAGAATACTGAGATTAATATATCACAGCAGGATATAAAATGAGAGCAATAACGCGATACCATCATCTCGTACAAACCTCGCTCACACCAGCGTGTTTATTTGTATATAATGTGTATCTTGAGGTTGTAAAACCATCCTTGGCCATTTACAAGGAAAGGGAGCTTATTCTCCACATCTGGTCAAAATCAAAAAGCCTCCGATATGCTGCCACACATGACACCCTTATTTGGAGCCACTCGCACTAGTGATAGAAAATTTATTGGTGATGTGTCCAAAGAGCACACCATAATTTACGAGATTATGTCTATATTAGCCTTGGGGAAAATAATCATTATGATGTAAACGAGCTATAAATAAGCATTATAAGATTTCTTTGATATTTTAGTATACTGAACAGTTCTAAAAATTGGAAACGTCGCCTTTATTAGCTTAACGTAGCCGATTGTTATGTATCCGAGAGCCACAGCGATGATAAGATGTTAAAGCGTTAGACATATATGTTGTGAGCATATTATCTAGTAGTGGTACTACGATTGAACTGTGAGAGTAATGTATAATGTATTTAGGATCGGTATCAACTAACAACATAATGATCATAAACGCTATTAATATTGACCGCTGTCAGATATAGGGAGAGCTTCAATAGCACATTGAACACACTAAGTATAGCATGGATACGGTGAACACCTCATATAATCACCGTACTGGATAGAGCAGCAACGGTACAAACGAGTAGGCTGAATAGTTGAGATACTCTGATACATTTCCACGAAAACAGAAGAGTTACGTTTCATACATTGAGAAGTCGAATTAAAATTTTGCCAAAACTATCACCCGACTCCCACCAAACTATTATTGTCTTGACAGAATACGCGAGTTCTTTTCAGAAAGCTTCGAAGAAGAGATGTGAATCGAGCTCCCAGAAGCTACTCGAGCTTCGCGACTCAAAATGGAAAGAAAAGGTTGATCACCGACTAAATCATATTGCAAAATAAAACCCACAGCCGGACTCCAACATCTTTCTCTATGGCATATAACATGACGCTCTGGGAAACCCTATCCGCGCAATAGTGAACCACGAGTATCCCATCAATTTTCCTAATCGACGAGTAAACTACCACAATCTTCCGATTGGAATGATTGAAGTATGGAAGAAGAGTGGAGAATACCTCTTTACCCTAATTATATGCGAGATCCTATTTAGGTAGGAGGTTCTTGAGTTGTGCTCGGTATCTGAGAGGAAGTTCTGAGAGCGATTGGTAAGACCTTTTTTCGAAAGGACTCTATTTAACTGGAGATATCACAATTATGCAAGTTAATTTTGTTTTTACATATTTAATCATTGTATTAATATATTATAAGCAGAAAAATATAGCTCGTATACTCTCTGAGCTAGAGTAATACAATACCAGCCGATAGACGAGAAATATAAATTGCTTACAAAGAGTACAAGATTACTATAGAGGCTAAAATTTAAGTTGTATAAAACTTATCTATAATAAAATGATGGAGATTGTAAACACACAACAAAATATTATATCATAACTCTTAGTCCTCCCCGTAGTGATTTGAAAGCATAATCTCTACTAGACAATATATATAATGAAATAAGAATATATCGAATGTATCAGTTTTTATTATCTCTCAAGAACATAACATAAAAAACTAGAAGATATCTTGATAATTATAGACTAGTACTTGGCTTATGGTTTGAGATAAAAAGTATTGTTATATAAGATGATTGAGCTCAGAGTATATCTACTAGTTGAATATGCTAAGGTAAAATATATACAAGGAGAAATCAACCATAATCTCGTGCCAAATGACTCCTATCCGAACATGCTCGACTTTATGCTGTGAAACAAAACCGACCCACGTCTGCAGTATGCTTGAAATGTCACGAGGTAACGTTTGATGTCGAGAGTGAAGGAAGAATTTTTAATATCACATGTTTCGAGTATATAAGGAGGATCGGATTAGTAAGCGCATTGTAGAGAGACAACAGACCTAAGAGGAGAGAATAATATATTTATATATCACCTAAAAAGCTCATAGCCGGCAGGAATATCAGGCTTTAGAGACTGAACATCCTTTTATAGTAACTCTCATAATTTAACGCAGTGATATAATTATTGACAAATCAACTATCATTACTCTTAATAACATCATTAATATGTCTACTGACTGGAACACACTTATAAATGTATAATATATCTAACTTCGAAGGGTAATAATCGAAAAAATAAGAGTAATAAATAAGTCACAATTCACAAACAAATGATAATTTATTCAACGAATAACATTTCGCCACGCTCGAAGTGAGAAAAATTAATGAAGAAAAGCTGAACATTAACAAGTAACGTTCGCGCATACTATAATCATATCAGATGAAAGTACTAAATGATATAACAGAGACTATAAATATTTAGCGAAGAGTGATCGAGTTGCAATCCTTAAGTAATCTTACTTTTTTGAGAAACATATTCAAAGTTCTATAGCTACCAATATAGATAGTGATGGGGAACTTACTTTAAAAACACAAACAAAAAGTTATCAAATAGCTTTAATGGTTTACATAGCATTATGTACACTCAACAATAGGTATCTAGAATGAATCCTAAGGAAAAACTGATCATTAACCTCTGTAATTATTCTGTCAGATCTACCGCAAACTCAGGATATATTGTACAAAAAGAAAGAAGGGATGAAACAAGTAAAAAGGAGAGAGTAAAATTTAGATAAAGTTGGAAGTGAGGTCAAATTATTATTTTGAGAGTAGTAAAGGCTAAAATTTGATCCACACATCCCCCTACCGTTGGCTTTGTCAAAACATTAAAAGTTTTTTAAATCCAGACTATATATCAAAAACCTTTTGGAAAAGATTCTAAACAAATGGTACACTAGAAAGAAAAGTAAAATCTATAAAAACATAGTTCTAATTAATAGAGAGAATATAAATGACACATAATATCAAAAAATTTGAGTAATGTAGTTTAAACCAATTAGTAAATCACAGTAAAAATATACAATAACTTCTTTTGACATAATCACATTTAAAAGTATACGGTAACGCTGTTTCACTATTAACGAGTTTTCATATTAGTCATATACTTTAACACATGTTCATTAGAGACTTTATATTGCATTTTTATGGATATTATAGCACAATAAGTAATAAGTTATCAATTATTGTCCCAAACAAACCACATTTTAATTTACATAATAGCCAAAATTATTGTACTAGTTTATTCCATACAAATACCTATACGAAAATATTGTTTATATTGGTAAAAGTAACAAATACAGAAGTAATACAAACAGTTTAAACACATCTTAGAAATTAAATTAATTCTATAAATATTAACCTGAACTAATAAAGAAATATATAGAATGTGCACAAATAAAAACAAAACTAAACATAATATCATCACAGTCACACATAAGTAATAAAATATCAATATAGATTATCTATAAACAATCACACACAAAATATATTCACTCACTATCACTTTATAATCAAAAGATATAAATGTAATGAGCTATACGGATAAAATAAATTAAAAAACATAATTATACTAATAGTATAATACTCATCTCAAATCTTTTTCCAAATACAATTATCATCAAATAACATAAGTCATATAAAATGAATATGCAGGATATATATCATAAAATACCAAAATATCCTATTAAATTAACAAAGTGGAAGTACCAATCTATCAAAGTATAACCAATAAAAGTCAAATTCATGACTAATAGATAAACACTTGACACTAATAATAATAATACACCATTCAATATCAAATAATATAAAGTGCCTAAATCCCATATACACTGAAAATATAATATGTTAATACACTAATACATTATTAGAACACTTAACTAGAATTAATCATTAATAGGACCCATTTAACTCAATAAAATAAATTCATTGAAAGCAATACTCTATAGCATTTTAAACCATAATTGAAATATATACGTTATGAACTAGATTTCAAACAGCACACAACAACATAATTGATAACCACTCAAACAACATGGCTCACTTACACCTATTGTCTACACTTAAAATAATCATGCACAATATTGCAAATAGAGAGACCAGTTGAGACACAAATGTAATTAAAATATTCTATTAATCTCTATAAGTATTATTACTATTATGTACATAATTAACCATATACTCAAAAAGCTGATAGAATATTATATAATATATATCAATAAATTATAATATTTTAAATACTATAAATGATAAATAAAATTTTATATAACAAAAAAAACTTTAAAAGCAGAAAATATTCAAATAAAAAGCCACTTAACATATACTATTAACAACTATACATAATTAGAAAATGTGAATACCCTTTAAACATAAATATAAGATTAACTTAATATATAAAATGGAATAATAATATGAAATAAATCTACCTTTGCTAAAGTAGATATTTAACATTTTGGAGAAACCTAAGAGTGAAATATTGAGATAAAGTTTACTATGACAACCCAATACATCCCTATAATCAATATAATACAAGTCTAAAATCCTCATCACAACCATTATACTGGCTTTTATATAAATCAATTAAATCATCTAGAGAATACAAATTCTCATTAACAAAGTGTCCATCTAACTTTCAAAGACTAATTACATATTAACCAAGCATTACTTGAATCACTATGAATATTGAAATTAACATTATAAACATATATATTATCTATTAATTTTTAAGTTACATAGCCATATCATCAATAATATTAATAATCATATCATTTCGAACTATGAATAAAAATGTGTAAGACATCACGAAAAATGCGCAGTCAAATACACAATCATAAAATACCCATAAAATTATCGATAATGAAATTACATAAAAGATAATACGAATACATCGACTAACATAAATATTTTACCATTTGAGATAATTAATCATAATCTCATATATCATAAATTAATGATAAGAACAAATATCAATATTATAATATAAATAATTAATTAATATAATAATAATAATAATAATTATAAATAATAGATAATAGAGAGAGGATGCATATGATGTCATGATGGCATCTGCTCTTCTTGATTGTAAGACATTATTTACTAATTTAAACCTAAAGAGTAAATATTAACAATACCATTCAAAATACATTTAATCTCATATAAAAATTAATATACATAAAAACTGATTAGAAAGTATATTTTGGAGACATACAGCAAGCATTATACATCATAAACTCAGAAGTAGCCTGAATATGGCAAGCTTATACACATGTATACAACTTAATAACTTATATGAGAAGACACAAGTGATTATACTAAATCATCACCATCGGGGTATTATATTACGAACCAAGAAGCATCTAGACCTTGCCTTTTATGCAAAGTCATAGACTCTACCTTTAGATGAAACAGTGAAGTACCCTAGATTGAAGATGTCCTGAGTATTGAGGCATTTCTCATCCCACTCTAATATATGAGGGAGTTGTTAAATTCGGCAGTGTCAAATTTACTCTTTTAATTTATCTGCACTTTCGATTCACTCATTCACATATAAAATCAATTGCAGAAAGGTACTATGAAATTGCTCGTACTCTCAAGCATTGTTTACTTTACCCTCTTTACACTGGGTCTTTGTTAGGACTCGCGAGAATTATTATTTAAAAGAACCCAGCATGCAGGTATAATATCTGGCTTATAATACGAGTTTTTAAGGTTTATTTAGCTCTTAAATATTACCTATGCCTTCTAATAGGAATTTATTTGTTATATTTACCATTTTATTAGCGTTTCTTACATTAGATTTAGTGATGCTACATTTCGGTTGTTTAATTGAAACAAGCCTATTATTTGAGAGAGCGAGAGTGTGAAATATTGTTTAGTGTTGGTCGGAGTTTGCAAGTAGTTCAGATTGAATTTGATCTAGTGAATTTTTTGAGATAGATGAGCCATTTAGTTGGAGTTATATTCTATCTATTGTGATATTGATATTAACGATATTATGGATTGTTATTTTGAGTGGAATTAAAACCTTGCATTATAGCTGAATATAATAGGAGTATGTTGGACTAAAATGTTTTGGAGTAACTATATCATTATTTGACGTTAATTTTGATTTGTTCTGTTATTTAGCATACTTAATCATTCTATGATTATATAGTGGTATTAGTGGAATTATTTTATGTTAATAGTCTAGCATGAGTCTATATTATCATATTTGCGATGCAAAGTTAATGGTCTTAAGTAGTAAATAAGGTAGTTTTTAAGTGTATAATTTAGGTACAAGTGTTTCTCTACATTTTATAACATATATAATGCCACTTAAGTAGAAATAGTAAGATGATTGTATACGGAAAATTTATAAAAATAGAATATGAATGAAATCATTAATAAAATAGTTTATGCCGTTTTAAGTATGAATCATTAATAGTGTTGCAGTAGTTATTATGTTAATTACGTCTATAAAAAATACTGAATTTATAGAGTTATTATAAATGTTGTTTTGTTAAATATAATTTTGGAGCATAATATTGTTTATTGAGCTAGAATAGTAATATAAATACTTCACAATGAACTATTGCTGAAAGGGTTATAACAGAATGACGTTATAGAGAGAGAGACCAGATGATTGAGTTCAAAGAGTATAGTTACGGTCTGTAGTCTCGAGTATATGTTAGAGCTCTCATTAGTGGAAAATTACCTCGACGTTTAGAAAGTCAGATTCGTGGAAATATCGTATATTAACGCACGTCTTTACTAACATAATAATTCTTGCTTGAGTTATAGTATAACGAGAATAGTTTTTTTGAATGTTCAAATGATTACGATATTACTACACATTGTTACTTGAGTCATTTTGACTATTTAGTAGTAGGTATAGAATAAGATTTAAAATCGCACAAACAAATAGCAGTTATTCGATAATTTTCAATATATAAGTAATGTCTAATATGATATTATAAAATTTGTATCCCCTCATCAGTTCCTTATATTGATTCTGATACTGATAATAGAAAATAACTTGTTACGAATTATTGCCGAGAACTATGTTCGTGTTTTGTCGTATGATAATTATAGACAGTTAGGCACATGAATTTATTTGAGTTTATATATTTATACATGTTAGTTATTAGATTGATTTAATAATTGATAATGGTTATGTACCTGAGTAGATAAATGAGTACAAATAGCTTATGCGACTAGGTTTTATGTGTTTCCGTATTACATTACAATTATTATGCTACCTCGAAACATTCGAAGTTAAATATTATTTAATATCCAAATTATTCCAAACTTTATATATATAATAATCTTGTAATATATTTAAAGCCTTTATAAATTTGTCTCAATATATTTGATATATAAATTTATTATTTTTGTTTACTCAATTTAAATACGAATATTTTATTTTTTTTTTGTCCCCCAGTTGTGTATCCTGTATATTTCTTACTCTTTTTACAAACCAAAAAATCATATAACAAAATCCGAAAAAATTTTGAATTGAATTTTTGACATTTTTTTTGTTATAGCAATTTATATTTCTAATTACATATTTAATTCTTTTTAATTAGACTCTGTGAATTAAAGTTTTTATTAATTGTAATTTAATGTTAGAACGTTATATAACTATATAATTAAAATAAATTGAAAAGCTAATTAGCATGCTGGAAAATTTTTTCTGTTTGAAGATTAAAAATAAAAAGGTATTTTTAATAAGTCCAAAATAATTATGTTATCTTAATCTATATCAATTAATCAACGAAATTACGTGTTTATCGAACTATAAATAAATAGACATTTGAAAGAAGCTGGATAATTTGGTATATTAAGAGAGCACTAGTAGAAATACAAGAATTTAGTTGTTGGAAGAAAGATTTTATGCAATTGAATTTGGAAGACAGAAAATTCCCTGTTTAAACTAAAAACCCACCAATTTGGCTGGTGGTACTCTTCCAATATATGATAGTCCGTTATTTTAATTCCAACATATGTTCTACTAGATGCAAATGTAACAACATTTTTTGATGATCAATATTTTTTTATGATTATCAACAATTTGATTTGTATAGATAAAATGTATTGAAATAATTTAAAAAAAAATTCAAATAATTTTGCAAAACTACATTTTTATTATGTGATACAATTAAAGTATATAGCTAATACCATATTAATTTTTAAGTTATTAAGTGGTATCACTAATAGTAACATTGATATTTATGATATTATTGATATAAATATATTTTCGATAATAAAATATTAAACTCACATGAGTTCAACGAATCATATAGTTAAATATAAAATGTAATTATGACTGTAAATTTATATGTATACATGAATAATGTATACGAACTTTAAAATCGGTGACCTATACATAGAGCTAGAGCTAACAAAAGATCATACAACAGAAGGATATAATGACATTATAATATTTCAACTGTTACTACTGTACACAATTTTCTAACAATTTGGTTGCTCCAAGTACTCAACTACAAACTCAGTGATGTCGACACACTGAGAATTATCTGCTATAGGAAAAATTATAGTTGAGATGTCCTCACTATCCGATGAAAGTAAACTTCTTGAAAATTATAGAAGGCTATTCTATAAATATATAAGACCGTTGATGTCGTCTTCTATCTAGAACTAGTCCCGTCTCGAAATTAATGTGAAAGCATAACCATTTATCTTCAAGAAGTAGAGACTCCACAAGATGATGACAGCGTTCTGACGGAGAACACTTTCCTAACCTCCCTTTCTCAATGAATATAAAGTTTACTGTATTATCGAGATAAAGGATATATAGTTCTGAGTCTACTCATTATCACTCGAGTGTAAGTAAGCTCTATATGTAAGAGAAAATTGACGTAATCTAAAAGTATACTCTAGCTTCGAGTAATAGATGAACTTATACTAAATTGCTTACCTATATGCTGTGCTACACCCGAATACAAAAGCATCAACAAGAGACCTGTTTATTAGAGAGCTTTATGGATGAGTTTAATTAACTTTATAGAAGACCATTTAGTATTTGGGATCACACGTCTACGGACAAATACATGAATTTAATAATTTTTAAGAAAAAGACTTCTTTTCAGCAGTTGTAAGTTGTAAGTATATATACATATAACTCATTTACTAATAAATTAACTGAAAAGAACAATTAAAAGTGAAATAACTCACAAAAGTAAGTCGAGTATATCCAAACCAATTTTACAATAATAAAATTAAAATTTGAAATTTTCAATTTAATCCGATCCATTTATGCAGACAAGCCCATAACATAACTCAATTCACCTGATTGCGTGTATAATGTATTCACCAGAGGGCCATATATCATCTCAGCTGCAGCATATACCATTAGTTGGTGATCAATATTCCATTAAATAGCTATTTAACAACTTAATTTGATACATTGAAATAATGATATTCATCAAAGTTTGTAGGAAATTTTTTGAAGATATCATTTATTAAAGAGTATAGATAATATAAAAAACATAAAGTTAATAATTGACCTGATAATAGAATATCAAACTTTAATTCAACACAGTTCCATTTAAACCGTGTTGTGTGTTTATAATCACTATTACATATTTAGAAAAGAGCACGACAAAGTCGAGAGAGCGAAAAACTAGGGACGAAGTCTGGAGTTTATTGAGAGCAGTATAGAGAGGAGGGAGGCGTATACAAACAAAGATCATGTACACAAACTAGGTAAAGATTGAAACATGTAAGGAATATATACTCAGTGGACCTAATAACACGAGATCCTAAAACTCACACACCAGCTTAACCCATAAGATAGAGCTGAATTTTAATATAGCCGTGTTCAATCGTATTTTATTTTTGTTTTTATTAATTCTAATTACCGTTTATAAATTCAAATTATCAAAGACCATGAGTTGTTATATTTATCTCTCAAATCTCTGTCCATCTTCTATTCAACGTTTCCGCCATAAAGCAGGTAATTATATCCCTTCTTATCACGAATCAGTAGCGTCGTGGCGGAGGGGTATCGCGAATAATATATAATAATTACCTGTAGAAACAATATCTTTTTGTTATTATGGACACAAGAAAGTATTATAAGTCTTGTTTGCTCGGAATTCAGAACCACGATTATTGATCGTACATAGGTGACAATTACACAGCGACTAGTTAATGCCCCTCGAATCATCAATCAATTTACATAATCTGAGAACAATATCTACGTGTATTTGTTATCACTTCTACTAATAAATTTCTCAACCACTCTACTAGTTTTTTCGTCTAGTCCTAGTAACTACTTCTTCAAGCTAGAAGAACCATAAGACAACAGTACACTAGGAATATTCTACTAGTCATACCCTCGTCTTAGGTTCGTCAGAAAACAAATAGAGCTTCTATATCCTGTGAGACCTAATTCAGTACAACATATGAATAAATTTTTATTTTTAATATCATTTCACGGTTGTACTTTTACCTCTGCAAATTCTTAAGCTATAAATGCCATGTCGATTTCATAGAAGAAATTTTTCATACTTCATTAATTTTTCTCAATCTGATAAGTATTATTTTAAATTTTTATCTACATTGCTACAAGTTAACTCACCAAAATAATGTTCTCTTATGCAACTGAGATGTCCTCGTCTAAGTCCTGGAAAATTACAAACGATGTATATCTCAGCAGGGGAAAGATTCAAGTGAATAGCTAAGATCTGTATCAATGCTTAGTATTATCAAAGGAAAAACGAATTATCAAACGAAGACGACTACCCCATCTGACAGAGGAAAGCTCCCGACGCTCTATTTAACACCCCTCTTGTAATATCCCTTTCTCATAATTAGATTTAATCTCCATACTCACTAAGGGTGGGCTGGTTGGAGAGAAGACCCAACGCGGCTGTTAGTACCTCTACATTCATTTTGCCATAATGATTATTTATTTGCTTTGGTCCTATACTGAAAGCATTGTGAGAAAAGGTGTTTAATAATAGTTTTAAACGATCACTCTGTAAATGCGACCCAACGCAGACTTCATATAACATGAGACAATGAGAGTCGGGGAGCTTCACATACTCTCGATTTTCTCTTCCATTGAGAGAGAAGACTTTATCAAGTGTACGTAAATATTTTCCTCAAGATAGAACCTAAAGAGAATAATTGACTACACTTGTGTACCTAGATACTTTTTTGACACATTTGTGAAGTTCCTTTGATCGTCTAAATTTTAAATTTTTTTGGCTATTATCTTTTTAACTTTATATTCGTGGACCAGCTATTTACACAACCAATTATCAAATAATTTAGTGCAACTTATTATATCTCATACATAATACTCATCTTATGTCCCACCATTTCCTATGACAATACAATTGACCAATCTTACTATTCACAAAGGATTTGGTAATTGTATGATGTCTAATTATACATTAAAATCCCTTATGGATTTGAATTTTTTGAAGGCACTTTATTTTATTTCGTAAATTTATATTTAATATTACTAATATTAAAAATTCAAATAACTACAGTTATTGAATTATTTAAGCATACAATTCAAAACAAATAATTCTTGTACTCTCTATACTCATTGAAATATAGTCTACTATGAATATTACACCATATCCTAAGTTTTAAAAACTTTAGGCTCATATAAATTTTTATTTATTTTATCCAATATTCAACATTTCAAACACATAGAATTGACTATCTAAATTCCAAAATTCCTAAATTTCTTCATTGCCCATAAAATGGAGTTTAAATTTTTAGTAAGATTTTCATATAAAAATCCCAATTTCCCACATATCCGATTTCAAAAAATCTTCAATTCCAAAATCCTTATTGGAAAATCCCCCACAAAATTATATCCAATTATGGATTCTCGCAAATCTTTTTGCAAAAAAATTACCTTAGTATTTCATAGAAAATAGAAGAAAGAGAGAGATAGTAGGGAAGGGAAAAAGACAGTAGTTAGAAAGAGGGAGATTAGCAGCTTGGGGAAGTAGAAGAAACATGCAGAGGGAAAAGTCATAAACTAGGGCTTTGATTAAAGGAAACACTATCTGTTTGGAGAGAGTACTAGAAGAGCTAACAAGCTATAAGCTTTAGAATAAGTGTGAAGCGTATGAAAAATGAATGATGAATAGAATATAAGTGGACAACTCCAAAGTTTAATTTTTAAGTTTTATTTTACACTTATACTTTAACATAACATAATGTATATTTAATTTAATTTATATATATAATATGTATAATTTATTATACTAACTATATTTATTTTACTTTAGCTCTAGACTGCTTGTATATTAATCGTACATGTTTAG
>JABUQX010016955.1:0-12500 GCA_015478945.1 Trachelipus rathkii | reverse complement strand
TCATTCCTTTCACGCACTCTATGTTTCTATCTCCTCCTTTCAGTGTACCTCTTCCCCCCTCCAGCCTGAGATTGTTTCCATGGAGAGAATCACATAGCTGACCTAAAATAAGAATAAAATCAAGGAGGAGATCTCTATGTCACTATACTAGAGCTTCCAATACTATGCCATGAATAAAATCTTCATCATTTGACCACCTGACTCGAAATCTCCACTAAGTAGAACCAAAAATTCATTTATAACAACCCCCTAGAGCTGCGTGAGACCTCAATAACACCCTCCCCCTCCTCTCTTTCCTCCCTCTTACAAACACTAACACTATTTATCTCTTAACCTGGATTTACTCTATAAGATCCCTATTAGTTCATCTACATTTTCTCTCAAATTCACTCCTCGAGCTGAGATCAAAGAAACTATGCTATCAAGCCTGTCACGTTCGTTCGCACAACTAGTGGTGCAGTATGTTCGTCTGCAAACTCAGTAATCATCGCTTTCACTCTCCACCTTGTATCAAAATTCATCCCATTCCATTTTCAGCAATTCCAAACCTGCCTACTCCCCTTCCCATTCTCGTACCAATTCCTCCTTGTCAAAACCTCTCCATAAACAAATTGGAAATAGCCACGGCGTACATTTAGAACACCCTGCCTCAATCCTCTTCACCACCCAAAACATCTCAACCTCTCCTCCTAACACTCTCACACACATTCTACTATCTCCTATAAAAAGGCACAGAGATACCTTTACCACCTAAATTTACCGATCCCCTCACTTTAAAAGAACCTGCGGGAATATCCGTCATCAACTATTAGACTCTCCATCAGTTCACACTCCTCTTCTCCTCTCTTCATTAATAGATGTCTCTCTCTAAATCTAGAAAATACACCCCATCACTTTCCCCTTTCTCCTAATAATAATCTTTACTCTCTTCTGCTTTATAAATAAAAATCAGACTTTTCTCCCAAGCATCTTTAGTGTTAAACACTTGGTACCACACACCCTCTTCCTCCACTAAAATATCCTCCTTGTTCTTGCCCTCCATTCTCCCCTCCGTTAAACCCTCTCACTCTCTCAATCAGTATTCTTCCCATACACTTTCCCTCCAATGATTCTATCTTAATAGACATTATCCTCTATAATTCCCTACATTCCATCCTATCCCCTTTATATAATATATATATATATATATATATAATATATATATATATAAAATATTATTATGATATAGTATATCTTATATATTTCTTCGATTATCAATAATAAGGATAAAACTAATTACCCATATATAATAAATAAATAACACCCTGGTCTCTATATCAATAAAAAATATATATTTAATATAACTATTTTATAATGATTAAATATTATATTATTATATATTTTGATTAATATATTAAATAAGTCATATATATAATATATATTAATATATAATAATATTAATATTTAGAAATATATAAGTAATATTATATAATATATTTTTAATATAATATTATAATATTATATATAATATATTATAATATATATTAATTATATTATATTATTATATAATTAATATATGGTTACTAATATATAATATTATATAATAATTATATTATATTATATATATTAATATTATATAATTATATATTACATTATAATTATTAATTAATATATATTATATTTATATATTATATAATAATATAATATAATATATATATTAATATATAAATTTATATATATATAATATAATATAGTATATATATTTAATATATATTTATATTAAATTATCGAATATATTATATATATATATTATTCTATGACCATGAGTCCAACTTGGATAATATTGGAGGTCTGAGTTGATGTAGTATATATATATTAGTATATATATATATGAATATATATTATATATATATATAATATATATAATCTATATATAATATATATATCATATTATAATATATATATATAAATATATAATTATATATATTATTTATATATATTATATATATATATTATATATATATTATATATATATAAATATATATATATATATATATTTATGATATATATATTAGGTTGTTTGGAGTAAATGCCTATGTGGGGAGTCCCCACATAACGTGCAGCCTGAGTGAATATAATTATTAATGAATATAGAAAGGAAAATGGATGATATGAGGTGATTAGAGATGAGGTTAATTTAGGAGTGGATATGTATGAATTAGTTATGAGAAGGGGTAAACGCTAGGATTTAGAAAAGAGTAGGAGGAAAGATGGGGTTCAATTGTTTGAAAAGGAAAAAAGGTTTGTGTGCTAGGGTTAACAGAAACTAAGCTGAAGGGAAAGAGGGAGATGGACTTAGGAAAATACAAGGGTATGATATCTAGGGGTGAACGAGAGAGTTGAGGGAGCGAGGAAAGGGGTGGGAAATGTTATGAAGGAAAGAGGTTGTGGGAGTTAGGTAAGTATGTGTTGTGCAAGTACTCAGATGAAGTTCTGAAGGTAAAATAGTTGGTGTAAAATAGTGAATTCGGATGGGGGAAATGGTAGGGTTTTTTAATTTGTGCTATGGCTTCCAGTGAATTGGTAGCGCGGGAGGAGAGTAGAGAGAAAAATTTGGAGTGAGTTTTTGTAATGAGTAGAGTTTGGGAAGTTTCGGGGTAAATGATAAAATTTGTCTATTGGGAGATTTGACAAAATGCAGGAGTGGGAAGGGAAAAGGGTGGGAAGAATAATAGACCATTGGGGTTAGGGGGAGAAGGATGTTTAAATGGAAGAAAGTTCTAGGTTAGAATGATTGTGTGTTGAAAGAAGAAATGATTAGTAGGGAATACTTATGGTTTAAAAAAAGTGGTAGAAAATCATATAAGTATACATGGAAGAGTGAGAATACGGGGTGGAGGGCGGTACTATAGTGATTAGTGTGTGTAAAACTAGGGTAAGAGATAGTAGGCGATTATATTAGATTGTAAAATGTATTTTAGCCAGGGCGGGAGGGGAGATTCGAATCATTATTATGTGTAGTTATGGCGCTACGTAACTAAATGTCAAAATGGGGATAGCGGTGCCGTGTAGAGGATGACGGCGTTTATGTTTGAACAGGGGAGTATACACGTATAGGACAGCGTTAACAAGTTAATAAATAATGTGAGGGTGTATAAAAAACTAGGATTGTGAGACAGTTGTGTAATGTAGAGAGCATATCTTTTACGAGAGAGGTTTAGTGAAAGAGTGATTAGGTTGGAGAGACTGATGAATGAGAACGAAATGGGAGTATTAGTTACTAAGGCACAAAGTGTACTTAAATTAATGTAATATATTGTGGATCGGGGGAGATATTGAAAGAGATTTATATAGGAGGGCAAGTTGTTTATAAATTTGTCGAAAACGATTAACAAGTGGTCCTTAAGAAAGGGTTTTATTATAATGGTGAGATGTAAAAGTAGTATGGGTGCAAGTCACAGAGGTAAAGGGAAGTTAGAATTGGTGGAGTGAGGTAGGATGGAGTATTGTGAGTGAACTAGAGTAGAACAAAGGAGTATGCCTTATGTTGAAATGGTTTGGGAAAAGTAACGAGAGGAAAGTATCTGGGAGATAAAATATATGAAATGATTATATAATATATAATAGAGTGGTGAATGACTAAATAGAGGATAGCCGTGATATTGAGGAATGAAAGGAGTCCAGAAGAAGAAGAGCAAAAGAGGAATGGGTGTATAGACCTAAAGTTGATAATCAGGATAAAATACATAAGAGTAAATAGATTTTTCATGCATTTTATGGAAAATATAATGATATTAAATATATAGAAATAAAGGAAGTATAAAATGAGAGGGGTATGTGAGTAGGAGAAGGAATATATGAGGGTAAGAAGATAAGATAAGGATATGAGTATAAGGATAAGGATATGAGGATAAGAGGATAGAATATTAACAAATGTTCTATATAATTTATGTAGGTAATGGACCCATCATAAATGAAATAGTGGGGATATATATATATAATATAGATGGGGGTATAGTAGTAGGAGTGAGTAAGATTTAGCAAGAGGTGAGTTGTAAATATGAGTACAGCACTGATTTTGGGTATGGTGAGATGTCAGAGAATGAGCGTGGCAAGAGGAATCCTGATTAAATAATTACATGGAGGAATAATTTTTCAATAAATTATGAGGGCACCTTGATTACTCACAATTGGACAATAAATAGGATGTCCCCTAGTCTCTAGACTCATCGTCGCTAGACACATTGGGAGAGCATGTATGTACTAATGAATGCAAGAATCGAGTCAGGTCTTTATAAGGATGGGTTGGCAGAGTAATGGCTCTCCGTATATTTGTATGTTATTATTATATAGTATTATATTGTTAGTAATGAAGAGTAAACACTGACCACGGATACACCGTCAGTTTATTGGGAGATGGTTGCTTGGCACTCCCCTGGAGAGTCTCCGATGGAAAGTCGTGGATTTAGTTTGCGCGATGTGGCAAAATGCTAATTATGATGTAGTTGAGATTAATTTGCACTCTTATATAAGATGTGGCCTGTAGAGAATGAAAGATTATAGCTTAAATTAACATTTTAGTTGGAGAAATTTTAACCAATAAAGATAAAAGAGTGAGAGGTTAATAACGGAGGGAGAGTGGGGGAATTAACAAGGAGGATTATGTAGGGAGGGAAAGAATTGGGTGCCTGTGGTGTCGTATTCAAGATGATTTACATCCCTAAAGATGCTTGTTGAGAAAAAGTATGAGAGAGAAAAGGAATAGTGTATGTGTGGCTGTTTTTGTAAGATTTAGCAGAGAAAGCAATATGATAGAGTTGAAAAAGAGGGGTTGAAATGAGTGGAGGGTGTTTGCTAGAGAATCATATGGAGTGGGGCGGCTACAAATTAGGTAAAATAGAGTATTAGGTCCTTTTAATAGGAATAGTAGACAGGTTTGTGTTGACGAGTTTTTAGGAAGGGGAAAGAAGTGAGATGTTTGGGGTGGTTAGAGGATTGAGGCAGGGTGTGTAATGTCGCCGTGGCTATTCAATTATTGAGTTTATGTGAGGAAGTGTTTTGTCAGAGGAAAAAGCGTGGAGGGAACTTAGGGATCGGGGGTGATTAGATGAATGGGAATGAATAGAAAGAGGAGAGTGAAACATGAATACGTTGCGGACGAAAATAACTTGCCCTAGTGGGCGAAGAAACGCGGAAGGGCTGAGGTATTTGGTAAGGGAGTTTGACAAAAATATATTTCTGACAAAAAAACTTAAATATAGGGGCTTAATAAATCGCCAAGTAAGAAGTAAGTGTTTAGTTGAGTTTGGAGGAGGAGAAAGAGAGGAGGGGGAGGGGTTTGAGGTTAGAGTAGGGGGTGTAGTACTCTCATTGGAAGAAGTAGAACGTATTAATTTCGATATATATAGGATGGATTTGGCGATAGGGGGGAGGGATGAAAGGCAGGAGATAGAAACATAGAGTAGGAGAAAAGAATGAAAGAGCTTTGAGTGGTCTTCGAGACGAATTATGCGCTAAGGGGGATTACACAGAAATTAATAAGTTGTGTGGAAAAAATTTTCGTTCTACCAGCGGTGTGGTATGGGTGTGAAACGTGGGGTTGAATGCCAGGTCAAGGAAGAAGTTGGAAGTATTTTGAGGAGAAAGGGTTGAGAGTAAGGTTTGCTGTTTAGTAGAAGGAGAGTGATTAGGAATCGGGTGGTGAGGAGAGATTGTGATTGGAGGAATGGTCTGGTGGGAGGAGCGGAGAAGGGAAGGTAAGATGGTATGGGCATCTAGAGAATGGAGGAACAGAGAGTGGTTACGAAAGAGTTTGGGAGGCGGAGGGATAGGAAAGAGAGGAAAGGGGAGACCAAGAAGGAGGTGTGTGGATGGATGAATAAAGGAGATGCTGGAGGAGGGGGGATGAGGGAGGAAAGGGTAGGGTGTTGGCCGAGGGAAATAGAGTGGGGTTGGAGGAGGTGGGGTGGGGGGCGAGAATGAAGAGGGGAGAACGGAATGAAGAGAGGCTGTACTACCACTACCTCTCAAGCGGGAAAGTGTAGGCAAAATAAATATAAATAAAAAATAAATAAATTATATATATATATATTTATATATATATATATACATATATATATATATAATATATAATATATAGTAATATATATTATATAGGTATTATATATATATATATATAATAATATATAGTATATTTGAGTCAATATTCTATTTAACAAATATATAATAATATATATATATATATATATATATATATATATCATATATAATAATATTATTATATATAAAATATTATAATCTATATAGTTATATATAATATACGCTAACTCACTAATAAACCTATAACTACTATCCATAACCTATAACTATATCATCATAACACTAATATATCTCTCAATATATATAACTATATAATAACTATAATATACTATAATAACTACTAACCTATTTTTAATCATATATAACCTATAAGCGCTAACCCTGTATTATAGTATATAGATTATATGATAACTACTTAACTCATTATATATATAAGACCTGATATTATATAATACCTAACCTCATCTGTATATTATATATAAACTATACTATATATATATATATCTTTGAGTCAATGTGACATTTATACTCAAATATATATAATATATACTATATATATATATATATTAATAACCTTAATATAACTGCAGTATTTTAAATATACTAACTCATTATATAATAGTATAAAAATATATATAACGCTTACAACTAACCTTAACTAGTAATACCTAAACCTATTATTAAATACCTAAATCACTATATTAAACCTAACTCACTAACCATTACAATATTTATATTAATTATAACCTATAAGGTTATAGGTTACCTATAGTATAACATTTAAATTACATAATAATATAACTGAGTTTATACACTAATATATATTAAACTGATAAATATACTATTATCTAAGTTAAATAATAATATAATATTTACAAATATATATATTATAAAATATATAGATATTATTGAGTCAATGTAACGACCCCACGGCCCTCCCAAAGAAGCGGCCACATTTTGGGTGAATAATCAACAAGCTGATTCCTAATGGGTGGGTTCTTGGCGAGAATATACCTTATTTAAATGTTCCAAACCGAAAATTTGAATTGGCAAAATGGATATTCAGTCAATTTAACTATAAAACTAAACTAAATAATAGTAATATTAAAAATAGACCTAATATTAAATAACAAAATCAATGTTGTGAAGAATTATTCCCACTTCTTCGGAGCATGCTCAAGAAAAACGACGTTACTGCTAAAGTTGTGGAAGATTCAGATAAGAAATATGGTGGAACATACCTCTTTTAGAAGGTGTTAATGTCCATAAAATAAAGGAAAATGACAACGGCAAATAGAGTCCAGTTGCGAAACAATCAATGAACGATATGGCGAACAATTTCGGGTAGGCGAAAGGCAAAATTTGGCAGATGGAGGAGAGTTCCGTGAACATATAGTGGGACTGTTTATAAACTGGTGTGGCCAACACGGGGCGTGCAAGTAATCAACCTTTGTTAGCGCTGTTCGTCGTGGTAGGAAGACCACCTCACCGGATGCTCGGCTTTATATTTCTACTCTTCGATCCCAACTGAGCATTTCAACCACACTCTTTTATAAGATTGAAAGCCTGGGTCCACTGACAGCGAATATAATCCTAACTTGAAGGGAGGCGGCCTTGTCGAATGGCATCCAAGGAGGTACGCTGGAAAATATATATATTATAATCAAATATATATACACTGTTATATTTTTTAATCACTAATATTAAGATATATAATTATAAATTCCTTATACATATTTAAATATTTTATAAGTTAGTATATATAATATATATATATATATACATATATATATTAATATTATATACTATATATATATTTATAGTTATATAAATATGTATATATATGAGTTAATATATAACATATAAATATCATAAATATAAGTTAATTAATTATTAAATAGAATTTAAATATAAATAAATATATATATATACTATATCTAATATAAATAGATAAGTAAGTAATAAAAGATAAAATAAATTGAAACAATATTTTGAACATTTTTAATTATGTTATAGCTCAAAATGAGCTAAATATTTATATATAACAGCGATAATAACATATACTTGTATTTCGAAATAAAAAACTATTATTAAAATAATTAATATAAAATAAATATAAATAATATAAATATAAGTAAAAATATATAGTAATATTAATATTATATCCACGAGATTCTAATAATACACTGTATAATAATAATTTAGTATATGATATATATATATATATATTATATTATTTACTTTTCCTACATGAATATAAAATTTTACTTTATAAGTTTAATATACAATTTATATTAACAAAAACTTATCATAAATAAAGTTTCAATTACATGTATTAAATATTAAAACTTTTTAAATAAAATGGAAAACCAATTGCTATATATAATATATATTATATATTTAATTATATATTATATATACTCAATAAATAAAAAGTTAATAATATATTATAAAATAAATAATATAATATATATTATATTCATATATATATAATATATATATATAAATTATAATATATATAATAATTGATAGAAATTTGATTCGAAAAAATAGAAAAAGATTTAATATATATGACTATATAATATTATATATATAATATTAATAATATAATATATATATATATATATATATATTAATTTTACTTATATATTAATATATATATATATATATAATAATTATATATATTAAATAATATATTCAGTGTACTTATATATATCTATCGTCATTAATATGTTCGATACCGGCCAATATTCTCATAATTTTATGGTTTAAAATTATAGTTATTAAAGTTTATAAGACCCAATTCTGAACGACTTAATTCCTTTAATCAAATTGAATTTGCATTTCAATTTATAAATATTAAAATGGTAATTATCGTACCTTTTTTATTCTGTAATCATTGTATGATTAAAAAATAAAATTACAAAAATATTTTCTTACAAGTAAAGTTTAAATTTATATACCACTTTAAATTTATTTGGTAAACTACTTTGAAAAATAATATAATTTATTGTTGTTTTACTTAACATGTTTTACATTTTCCTATAAGAAATTTTTTTTTTTTTTATTTATTATTTATTTTTGTATAATATTTGTGAATACAAGTGACGGTCGTAAGAGGATTGGAACGGACAAAAATACTTAAAACATCATGAACCGACCAATATTCTAAATATTATAGCTTGTTAAAAGGTGTATTTAATTTGAATATTATTAATGTTTGAAAGAACTTAAATATTATAGCAATTGTATTTATAATTATATTTGTATATTCTAATGTTATAAATTTTGAGTCTAAATTGCTTTCGGTGTGAAGTTCAGATTCTTTCCTTTGTTTTTATTTTTTATAGAATTAATCTTTTTATTGCTCAAATTAAAGATAATATATAGAGTAATTGGAGAGAGAACCTAGGTTATCTCTTCGAGCAATCGTGTTGACGGTGCATAGGTTAAATTTATTAATGGTTTATTGTATCCCTGAGGACTTACCCTGCTCCTATTTTAATACATGGAATTGTGCTCGTCCTGAAGCTACCGGTCCGAGCATCCGGGCTCCGGCTCCGGCATTACCGGACCTCCGAGAATCAAAATTTGTATAATTTAGCTTCGTATAATAAAAATTTCTTTTTCGTAATGTATTAAAATTAAACCTGACTACTAAACATCCAACTCGAAAAAATTTACCTGACCGAAGCCTTCAGACTTCGCCCAAAGACCTTAATGCGGCTGCAAACAAGCTCCGGCTTCGGCTTGCGGCTCGATCCGCTCCATGCGGCTCCGTAGAGTCCCGTGTACAGACAAATGAATACATGAGGCCTTAAAAAACCCAATACACATACTACCTACAGTCCTTCACAGCGTAAAAGGAAATTATGCGTACCAACTCTTAGCCATATTATACCTATATAAGAGAGATACCTTTATATCACTATAAGGAGAATATGTATACTATTTAGAGGGAAAAACCATACATGGAAAATCAATCTTGAAAGAATGTAAACCAGGCAAGTAATAAGGGAGAATATATAATATTCAGTTAATAAAGAGAAATATACACATATACATATAAGGGAGAACAATTATACATATAAGGGAGAATAACCATAAAGGATGTATAAGAAAGTTTGCTTATTATTAACACTACGATTGATAGCGTAATAAAGAGAAGACAAATTGATTGTCATTTTTTAATGATCCCAGCAAACAACAAATAGAATATTTATGAGAAACCACCCGCCAGATGCTTATAAAATATTTTTAAGAGCAATTTCTAACTCATGGAATCATGCATGGAACTCTTACTGACTAAGAATGATGACTATATCATGTGACTTCTTAAATCGTTTGAAAAAATCTTATAAAATACTTTTATATACTTTTACCGGCGTCTTAATTCATTTATTTTTTTAACCTAAGAGAAGACCGGGTGGTCCGAGTGTTCAACGGACTTACGTGTCCGGAGTGTCCGGTAGTCCGGTAATAGATTCCAGTGTTCCCAGATGTTCCACTGGGTTGTCGAGATCTAGGCGTCCGGATATAGAGCCCGTTTACTATTAATGATGTCCATCGCTGACACAAGAGTCGTTTTTTGTTTGGGAATGTCCAAGAAATCAAACTGTAAATACCCCTAAGGGTAGAGCCCGAACTTCTGAGAAATCACCGAAGGTATTTGGTGTCTCTTGCTCTGAGAGGCTTAAGTTTCAGTTTCGAGATATAAGTGAATTATAAGATCCCCCCTAATCTGTTCAATCGGCTGAGCCCCTATAAAGTGGAAATATATATTATGTATCCTCATGATAATTCAAATTTTATTTATGGGGCTACTGAGGCCGCATTGAGGGGCAGAGGAGGTAGGGTAGACTGAATAAACGACTTTATTACATATTATATATATGCATTAGCTCTACATTCTAGGGGAACTATCACGCTCTTTCACGTCTTTATGGACAAATTCGAATCCATGGTTAAGTAAGTCTGTTAACTGATATTTACTTTTTTCACGAGTTATATTATATTATTTTTTGTATTTGTTATATTTTTTATTTTATACATTCCTAGTTAAGTATAAACCTTGTAATATATATATTATAACTATTATATATACGTATTATATAATAGATTCCATAAATGCTTTCTATAATTTGGTTTTCTTCTATAGGAGTTAAAAAGGCTGCTACAAACCAAGGCTCTCACGATTAATTGGCATAAATCTTTTACTTGAATAGATGTACAACGTTCGGAGACAAGGCCTTGTCCAACTTTTCCATCCATCTACAGCTGCGGAATAACAAGATAAAACCATTTACCTTAGCGCTCTGTTGGACAAACACATGAAAACGTTAATAAATAAATTAAATTGCTTGGAGATACTGCAACCAGTATTCTTGGATGTCAGTAACAATCCACATGAACTTGTCTATCAGTCATCATTTACATCCATACTTTTAATAAACTATGATCTTTTTATATTCATAATTATTAATAAGCCCGCGAAGCCGGATATATATATATATACTATAATATCTATATATAATATAATATATCTAAATATATATATTATATAACTACTTAGGTTTAAGTATTTTAATATTACATATCTAACATATTAGTATATATATATATACTATCTAAAAATAAGAAGGGTTGTAATCCCGGAATTGCCGGTCCGGCCCGGAGATTTTGAACCATTTCATAACGGGTTCCTGGTTTCCGTGAATAATCTATGGTTCTATAGATCCTTGATTTATACTCGCTTGGAATTCTCTCATCATATCACTCTCTTGCTGGATCAGGGATTCTCTTCTTCTTCTCTCTTTTTACTCACATGACCTCTATCTATATATATAATAGGACCCTAATTCTTGTTGTAACTACACAAGAATATTTATAGTAGTAATGCTATCTTGTGGTAGTTATTATCATTAATAGTAACTCAATATATTTATATGAATATCCTATATACAATATTATATATATCTGAAAAATAATATTTAATGCGTCCTTTTAAATAAATAAATATATAGGAATAATAATATATTCATAATAAATTTAATAATTTAGAATTTCGTTGATTTACTTGAATCAGCTGACCTTAAATTATTATTTTTTTACAAAGGACCTTAATTATTACATACTATAGGTAAATACTTATTATACATTAATAAATAAATTAGACTTATCTAATTCTTTTTTTACCCTAATTTAATTTGAATCAATCAATTGAAAAATTAAACAAAATTGGATATAATACTTTTACACCTAAAATGATTTTATAGACTATAGAAAAACGGGACATCAATTTACACACTATAAACCATATATATATTAATATATATATATATATTATATTTTAATTAATATATAATATATATTGAATATATTATATAAATATATATAATATTTATAATTAATATATATATATA
>JABUQX010016954.1:10000-17500 GCA_015478945.1 Trachelipus rathkii | reverse complement strand
ATACAATTTTCTCTTTGGGGGTTCAATGGGAGGTACGGGAAAAGTACTTAAGAAAGATGAGTTTGAATGCGAAGTCAAAATATGCTTAGGGTGTCAGATATACAGGATAGAATGTCGGAGTAATAAGGAGTCTGCGTCAGAGGAGTCCTGTGTCATTATCGGCACCGGTGTTAGATTCTCGGTTCTCTGCTCGAGACAGTATAACTTATTTTCTGTAGTCATAAACAATTGAAATAGTTCACTAATAGATATGGGTATTCCTGGTGATATTAATTTTATGTGCGAGTTTCTTAGATTTTTTCCTCGCGTATTATATGTTTGTCGAGAAATCGTTCAAGTAGAACACTATAGAAACCATAGAAAATTAGAAAAAAATAAAAAAAAATACAAATAAATAGAATCACATTTAAGTTATTTTGATAAATCTTTCATTTTTTTGCGCTTTTTTACACAAATTAATCATGATAAAATCGTAAAGATCAGCCACCCACCTCCAACCCTCTCCGCCATCCATTATACTAGTAGACTAATATAGATTTTATGATTATTAGTTATCTACTTTACCTGCAAAACAAACATTGTACTTCCCATCTCTTATCTTTTTATGTTTATAACGATAAAAAATTCAACATTTTATACACTATAAGCTGTAAATCAAGTAAATCAAAAACCACCATCACGAATACCTCCATCCCTTTCTCTATGATCATTTTGATCTTATTCTTACTTGATCTATGTTGTCTTCTCAGTGTCATCTAGTGTTACGTAACACACAAAAACATTTTTATATTTTATTCTCTATATTTCAAATAGTCTTTCTGTGTGTTGTCTTTAAGATACAGTTTTCTCTTCTATTATATTAAGTTATCAATATTTTCATGCTTTATATATGCTTTATAAAGAGAAACCATTAGTCATTTGTAGATTTATATACTCTCCAGATACGGATCTAGTAATTCAGCTAAATGCAACCACCCTCCGTCAGCCTCCTGTGCACATACTGTTGTCGCCTTGCATGAATATATTTGTATCTCTCTCGTATATTTACAAAATTTTTTCACTTTATGGACATTTTCGCAACGTTACAATTTCATTTTTAAACTTATACATTATAAAAGACCTAGTCCTTGTTATTTATCCACTCAATCAAACTCGAGATGAATGCAAAGTAATAAGTGTATACTATTAATAATTTCTTAATATATAGTATCTCCTATACCTCTATAATTTTATTTATTGTACAACGCGATCTCAAAGATTAATACATACTAAAGCGACGATAATCTGCTAACGTTAATCAAAGAGTTCATGCAAATTGCAACAGTAAGTACCTAAGCTTTGTCATACAAAAACACTTAACCTATTCAACTTGTCTAAGGCTATATTTAAAGTGATCTATCTCATATATATAGTATAAACATTAACATGTTTAATATTTAACAAAAATTTATCATTAAACTTGTATAATTATCATATTGATCAACGATATATTGCTAACGTAACAGTTTTTCAGTACATTATTAAAGCCCTTACTATCGTGCAACATGAAAAACTTAATTTCAAATCTAGAAAGTCATATATAATGATTACTAAATATGATTTATAAATGTACAACGACAAAACTCCTACTCATACGCATCGAATGAGAACTCTCTAAACTAGTAGTGGTCCGACTAGCATACAATAGAAATATTACTTTAATGAAGTCAATTGCGAGATAAACAATACGCATTCGGCACTCCATGTGAGGTCATGCATCTATATGTCAACCTCACTCTCAGACATCTATTCAATACAACGTCTACCGTACGTGCTCGACTCACAATAAACGCCTGTCCACAGGCCTCTTCTTGCCCAAGTTGTAGCATTGCGCCTCACACACCGACTCCGCATCGCACCGCACCAGTACCTGCCACTTCGTTCCTCGATAAACAAATAGCATTTAGTATTTATACGTAAATAGGAGAATATTAAATTGGTATAGGGTATATAATGATATAATGCGGTATGCTCGATTAAAATATGGCTTATATATAATATATATAGGGTATATATATATATATATATATTATATACGGCGAATGGGGTATCAATTGTATTTCCGTTGTTTCAAGCACGCCAGTTGCAACGATAGCAGAAGCAAGCCTCTATCAGGGATGGGGCTGCTTTTCTCACCGCCACAAAAATTTATCCTCGCTAGCGCTACTGACTCCGTACTCAGTCCACGTCAACGCTCAAAACAGACGCAGGTGCTTCTATGAAAGTAAGTGAGGGATAGATTAATCTTCAGGACAGGAAAGATTAGAGTGAAACAGAGAACTGAAAGAGAAAATTCATCACAGAAATAACAAGGTGTACGGTGGCATGTTCGAATGAAGTGTAAGCACACGCAGTGTGCGATACTTTAGGGCCCTTGGTGCACGTCTCAGAACCAATAATCTTGCTCTATGGATATTAAATCTTGTCGAAGATCTCCTCCCTGGGCTACGAGTGACGTATGCTCATTAGGTTTTGGCTACGCGAGTGCAAGTTCCTCTTCGCAAAAATACACCTACGCTGCCTACATTTGGATCATACATATTTGCGAAACAGTGATTTTTAAGTGTACGCACTCATCGGTACGCGAGCAAGATAGAGGGTACAAGTGACTGGAAAGTACAGATAAACATTTTAATAATATGCCTTTTCTTGGCTTTATGCACTTCTCGACTATTCCAAATGTCGGGTGTATACACAGACCCCCTCCAGAATATGAAGAATACGCAGTCTCATTACTATAATGTGTTGCGGTTTGAGCTTCTTGTATAGTTTGGGATATAGTAAACTGTGGTGGGAAAAGGTGGAATAAAAAATACATACTCTCGCACGGGTCTTTAAACATGTAACTCAGCCAAGTTTGTCATTTGACGGCCGCCTCTCAAGTTATAAGCAAACACGTTGTTGATTGTGAGGTCTCTCCTGAAAGTACATTTGGTCTTATTATATTGTTATGTTAAGGCTAAAGAATTTTATATATGTCAATCAAGGTATGAGACTATGAAAGATCGTCATCAAATTGATAGGGGAATGTCAAGGTATTTTAAGTGAAGTAGTGATGAACTGTGATCGAAGTTGTAAGTTATTTTAAAGGTAGTTGGATAAATTTCTACAATAGCTTTTTAGAGACGTATACCCAATCGTTGAATAATTCTACCAGATCACGAGATAGAATCGGAATAAGGGCAATTTCTATGAAGTAAATAAGAGTGGTAGTCAGTAATTAGAAAATATGCTAAGTTATGAATGAATTGTGAATAGAGTAGGTCTGAAGTCTCTGGCAATAAAGATGATGTAAAGAGTTAGATGTTTGCAGTATGTGAAAATACATTAATTTATAAATTAAAATCTAATTAAGTCGAGAGATATGATTATAAACCTTAAGTGATAAACAACCTACTAATTGAAGAAAGATAAAGCGTTACGCTCCATCAACACAGCCTGAATATTGAGTGACAAACTCATTGTAAGAATAATGATAGTACATAAGTATAGACAAAGAGCGCGCCATGGAACTCCTATAACGCTCAAGGAAGGGGAGCTATAGGCGAGCAGTGACGTGCATTTGCCCTAACTTGGGTGCAAATGCTCTTCGCATATGTTGCAATGTGGCGCCACACGAGAGCTTATCCCCGTGTTCTAAGGCGGAAAACCTTTAATCGGGTTAATTAGGAAGTATATCACGAGTGACGCTACGAGCGCCGAGTCGCCTCTGGTTCGGTCAGGAAAAGATAGAAGAAGATAGATTCTCGATGGGTATTAAGAAGTGGAAGTAGATAGATGGTGTTATATCTAACAGATTCTTTAGATAGTGACACTAGAGTGAGAGCACTTATAAATATGTGTCATAGCTAGAAGGATCAAAGGGCGGCATCCTTTTTATCGAGTGAATTAGTGTCAGCATTTAGGATTTAAAAATTTATAATGAGTGTCGTTTGACTTCTCCAATACATCTGCAGGAGACATAAAACATTGTTTGGTTTGAGGAGCCCTAGAGAATAATGTTAGTTAGTTAAACAGTGAGTGATTGAGAAGATTCTAGCTATAGCCTACACTCCCTCATATAAATCTCGGGAGGTATTGCTCATCGGCCCCTTGGCCCTTTTCCTACATTTATTAGAGATCATACAGGTGGCCATATCAAACTCCGCGCACTCAATAATGTCGTCACATAGCAAGCCAATGGGCCACTGTAGATCGAGAATGGTGGAGAGAAATTTGGGTTCTATGCCTAGCACACTCCGTGTCACAGGGGTCTTGTAGTTAAGAGTGAGTAAAATATACGTAAGGCCGCATAGGCGTATTTCTGTGTGCAGATGGAGATGTTAGCAATCAAGACCATCATAGATCGATACTTAAGGAGCTAGCATTCTATCTAGGACAGTTGTTTAACAGCTATGTTTTGGTCAACGCATGGCCAGGTGAGAAGAATTCAGTACAGTTAGAGAAATAGACCTAGTAGAGGTTACGCGCACATCTATCACAGTGTGATTGACGACGCCGTGCTTCGCGTCTGGAAAGATAATACCCTGACTCAATGACAACTATTCACTAAGCTGAATGTATATGCAATTACGGATGTGAAAGATGTTGACATAGATGTAATTTAGAATATTTCACGTTCGCGATAAGCGAATGGTACCTAAGACAACTGGCTCAGCAGAGATTATGCCTCAGGATAAATATATGTATAAAAAATTAAATATAAATAATAATATATATATTATCGTATATAATCGTATATATTTATATGTAATTGTATATAATTTTTTAATAATTACGGAACATTTCTAGAATAATATAATATCTATGATTATATATAAGTATTGATAAAAATAATATTATCATATCTCATATTTTTATTCGTAATTTAACATAAATCGTGAATAATAATAAATTATATAAATAGATCTCAAAGGTCGATAAGTATAATCGCTCATGGTCTCTCTTTGATAGCGATATGACGATTAGCACATGGTGCATTATATGGAGTCACTTAGACGCTTATTCACTCCCATGGAAAGTCGCGCAATGCCAATGAGTCTTCCCTTTTGTGAGGCTCTTCGTTTCTACTCAGTCCTTCTTTACATTGAGTCAAGCTCTTCACTTTTTTCTCATATACCATAAATATTGTAACAAAATTAACATACGATCTTCCATTCTCTGAAAAAGACACACAAGTGAATATAATGGTCATTCCAAGAATGGAGTAAGCCGCATAGTCTGCTCTCGATGGTGCGTCTCTCTCAGAGATTCAATACGATGCGTGTGCTCCCAAAAGAATAGTTACTCCTCTCTCCACCAACGCCTTACTCAATTGATACACTCAGGCTTCGAATATGCGTCCAATGTGCACGCTTGTGTGTTGATAGGCGCGTATTAGGTCGCCGTCACGTGAATTGCCTATACCTTATTATATGTATGTATTGAGCTTCCCTTTTTTGCATAAATTTATTGTTCAACTTATACATGATATTTTAAATACTCATTTCTTCAAACAACCATGTTTTGTTGAACATACCTCTGCCTTCTCATGTCACTATAAAATCTCATGTATCGTGATGAATTGGTGTTATTCGTGCCAAAAAAGAAACTGTTATGTGAACTTCATATGTTACGCGTCTCTTTGTGGCGTTCGGAAGGGAAAATTGACATAAGTTGTTCCTTGCCCCTTAGCTGGAAGCTCCCAAATACTCTGCTTAAGATTTTACTTCACTATGATTCTTTGATGTGTCTGCTATAGTCCCAAACGCGTCTATGCTGGTGCTCACAGATTTTTGATTAGTCTTGAGTTTGGTCTTAATTTCCGTGTTACTTATATTTATAAGTAGCTCATTCTACCGATATCACTATACAACGTGTGGCTTAAGTTAAACCATTGTGTTCATACATTTTTACTATATATCTTCTTAACTCTATATTCCAAACTAATGTACACTAAAGCCTGGGAAAGATATTGTCGTCCCTCCATTTTTAATATATTCTAATTGAGATAATTATGTCACGCTTATTAACAAATATTAGTTGAAAAAGAGAAAATTTCATAGAACGTCTCCGCAAACGTTCCATTTGCTTTCTTTTCATACACTCCTTCTCCACTAAAAATTTTGAATCAGATATAAATATACATTATGCCTTCTTTATCATAATAAAAAATTTTAAAATAACAGGACTCATTCATTTAGTAAATAGCGTGTTTATGAACTTGTTTCGGGAAACCATATATACTATTCTGCGGACAAAATACGCTCTCCGTAGCATTACTAGATAGGGCCAACTTCCTTCATTCGATTATCTCTCTGTTCGGATCTTTCTGAAGAATGAATATTCCCATCATCATTCTAAGAACCATCTTTTCTTCATAGAATCTCTTAATTTCTTATCCTTTTTGTTAATTCTTCCTCCTTCTGGGTTCTTCATTATCACTCTTCACATATCTGTTTTCTGCTCTATCTCCTCAAGTCTTTCGCAGGAAAGAACACCGCCTACGGCGAGAGAAAACGTTTTTGGCACTTTGGTGCTGCTAACATGTCGGACTTGCGGTCGTAACTTCCTTGATTTCCATGGAAGTGTCTACAGTTCCCTCCCTGGAATGGATCTCTCGGAGTGTTGCAAAGCACGAGCTAAATTCTCTTGGCATGGCGGCGTGACCCTATGATCTTTACTTCAATAAACCGAATAACCTTGTTTAACTCTGCTTTGTCTTTGTGCATTTTAGCCGCAGGGACGCTGCCTTTAGGAATTACTGTCATCTCAATTTTCTAGAATCTTTACAATTATATTTCATCCCAAATCGTTTGGCAAAATTTTTTCTCCATGACACTAAGAAATTCTTTTTCTCAGTTAGAAAATGCAGTAAATCTATTACTGGTTCCTCTTCTCAAGTCCTTTTCTGACATTTTCCCAAAAATATTAATCTTACTTTGCTTTCTTCTCCTTGCCCTTTTTCGTTATTTTCCTTCTAATAACGCAATTAACCTTCCACTAAAAGCCTGACTCTTTGCTCAAACCTTTCCTTTTATTCCACCCTAGGACGATCCAATGCTTTTCTTCTCTCGCCCTCCTCCACATACTATATGTAATATTGTAATTTCTTCTAAAGGTGTCTATTCTGCTTTTATATCAGAGCTTAACACCAGAAAGGTACGGTTCGATTGGTATTCTCCAATGACACTCAATTTTTATAATTTCAAATCTTTGCATTTTAACCTTGTTAAAATCTATTCGTCCTGTCTTTTTACTCGGCTTTTTTTTTTGCTGGAACGGTGCTCCTGTACAAAAGAACCAATCTCAAACCCTCCAACTATCTCAAAATTTCTCTAAACTTCTGTTAGTTTTCGAATCTTCGTAGCAGGAGGATTGAAAGGTCTATTTTTTTCTAATCTTTTTCTCGCTCGCAGTACGGCTTCGTTAAAAGCGCTCTATGGCGTCTTCTTGTAGGTTCTTTCTGTCTTGGTCCTCTTT
>JABUQX010016954.1:0-7500 GCA_015478945.1 Trachelipus rathkii | reverse complement strand
CCCTATCCAAAAGCCGGGTGAAACCTGAGCCCCCACAGATATGAGAGCAGTACTCCATACAAGAGCGGATAAGACCCTTGTATAGCTGGAGTTACTGAAAAGAGGAAAAAAAGTCTCACAGTCTAAACAGAACTCCCAGTTTTTTTTAGGCCGCCCTAGCAACCATTGTGATTTGAGGTTTCCAAGACATTTTTTTGTTTATGTTAAGTCCAAGGATGTTTATATTTACCCCTTTCTTTACACCACACAACTCTCTAATACGTTCATTTCTCATTTTATCAATTCTTTTCACACCTAACACGCCCCTAAGATTGTCAATCTGAACATATTGAACTTTGGATCTATACCTCTTATTCCAGACCATAGTCTCACTACTATACATTAACACAGTTAACATCATACCCTCATGTAAAACCATAGCGCACTCAAGACTTAGTTCTTTTACATCCAACAACGATTTAATTGCACCAGCCACCTTCCTTGCCATCACACTTTCCGAGCTACACTGTCTGGCCATCATCCGTCCTTATTCATGCAAACATATATCCTAAATATTAACTCAGACCCCAATTGTTCCAAGCTTCACCACTAACATCAACTTCTAACGAAGGCTTCTCCTTTCACTCAACACACCATAACCTTACTTTATCTACGATTTACTTTCAAACCCTTCCTTTTACCGCACCCTGCCAAATCTCTCTACCATTCCTTTCAAACTCTCTCTTCGATTCACCACACAAACCAATCATCCGCATATAATAGGTAAGGGCACCCTCCACACACCTACATTCTCCATTATTCAACACCATTTCCTGCCACACCATCTCTAATTCTTTCATAACCCCATCCATATACAATGAATTAACAAGGAGACATAAACACCATCCCTGGCCTCACTTCAGCTCTTTAATATTAAAACCGAATCCAGCTTTTGACATTCATTATTCTTACACACGCTTCATTATCATCATACATTACTTTTGATTCCATTCAGGAACCCTACCACCAACACTATATATTACTAACACCTGCTGAGCTTACCCTATGTGTTTCTATTTTTACTATTATTCATTATTATTATATTTATACATTCACTTGTCGCTTGAGCGGGGTAGTGGTGCGTACAGCCTCCCTCATTCACACCCCTTCTCATCTCGCCTCAACCCACCTCGCTCCACCCACTCTATCCCTCCCTACACCTACCCTCTTCCTCCCCATCCCTCCTCCATCCACATCACTACCTTATTCCATCCATCAACTCCTCTTGGTCTCCCCCTTCTCTCCTTTCCTATCCCCTCCGCCTCCCAAACTCTTCTAACCACTCTCTGTTCCTCCCATTCTCATAAATGCCATACCATTCTTAACATTCCCTTCTCCGCTCTCCCCACCAAACCATTCCCCAATCACATCTCCCCCTCACCACCCTATTCCTAAACCTCTCCCTTCTTACTAACCCACAAACCGCTCTCAACCCCCTTTCACTCCAATACTTCCAACTTTTTTCCTGACCTGGCAATTCAACCCCCACGTTTCCACACCCATACAACACCGCTGTTACACAAATTTTTTTCAAACATATTTATCTTAACTTTCTGTGATAGATCCCCCCCTTTCCATATTTCTCTCAGGCCACTCAACGCTCCTCATTCCTTCACCTATTCTATGCTCTATCTCCTCCTTCATCCCTCCCCCCTTTCCCAACTCCATCCCTAAATATCTAAAAATCTTTACTTCTTCCAATACTACACCCCCTACTCTAACCTCTTACCCCTCCCCCCTCCTCACTCTCCTCCTCCTCAAACACTAACACTTTACTCTTACCTGGATTTATTTTAAGCCCCTTTGGTCCACACATTCTCTCAAACTCCCTCACCAAATACCTCAGCCCTTCCGCGCTCTTCGCCACTAGGGGCAGTATCATCCGCAAACAGTATCATGTTCACTTCCCTTCTATCATTCCCATTCATCAATTCCACCCCCTCCCCTCCCTCACCCTTCCTCTGCAAACACTCTCCATAAACAAAATTGAATAGCCACGGCGACATTTACCACACCCCTGCCCAATCCACACACCTCCAAACTACTCACTCTCCCCTACACTCTCACACACATTCTACTATTCCTATAAAAGGCCCTAATACCTTTCCCTAAATTACCCCCCACCCCATTTTCCTCCAACACCCCCCACAATTCCCCCCTCTTCACTCTATCATATGCTTTCTCTAAATCTAAAAAACACCTATACACTTTCCCTTTCCTCTCTATACTTTTCTCAACAAGCATCTTTAGTGTAACTTGGTCCACACACCCTTTTCCCTCCCTAAATCCTCCTTGGTTCTTCCCCATTCTCCCTCCGTTAAAACCTCTTACTCTTCAATCAGCTATCTTCCGTACATTTCCCTACCACACTTAAAGACATATACTCTAATAATTTCCCATTCCATCCTATCCCCTTCCCCTTATACAGGGGAACCAAACAACCATCCTCCCAATCCTGTGGTACCTCCCCACTCCTCCAACATATGTTATATATCCTATGCAGCATTCCTCCACCCCTCTACCTCCCTTCTGCAACATTTCCATTCTCACACAATCCAGACCTGCGGATTTCCCTTTTTTTCCTTTATTTAACGCCCTAATAATTTCCTCCTTTTGTATTTCATCCTCCCCCTCCCCTCCACTTCATTTCCCATTTTTCCTCACCTCTTGCATTCTTTACCTCACCCTACCCCACCCCTTCATTCAATAGTCCACTAAAGTACTCCCCCCACCTCTTCCCCTCACCCTATCCTCTCCTCCTATCCACTCCCCTTCTCTCCCTTAATCCCTCTCCCCCACCCTCCTTTTCTTACTTTTTTTATTAAACTCTTTCACACAGGCATTCAGCAAGAAACATCTTACTCCCCGATTTCAAAATTTCCGTCACTTTTTCTACACCATCCCCTTTTGCTCTTCTCTTCGCCCTCTCCACCGCCCTCTTTGCTTTCACTCTAACCCTTCTATATTCCTCCCAGCTTTCCTCTCTCCTACTTCCCAACCATTTCACATAAGCCACCTTTTTCCTTTTCACCAACTCTTTTACCTCCTCACTCCACCATTCACTCCTTTCCTTCTGCTTGCACCCACCCTTTTTACTCCACATACCCTTCTTGCCTCTTCACATACTGCCTCTTTAAATCTCACCCACTCCCCCTCCACCTCCCCAAATTCCGTCCCTCTGCACGTTTCTCCACCTGTCTCCATACCTTGCTCCTGAAACTCCCTCCACACACTTCTCTTCAATTTCCACCTTATATCACTTTCCATCTCCTTCCCTTTTTTTTTCCCTTTTCCCTAACCACACCTCTTCCTCCCACCCTTAATCCTGGCAATCACCAAATGGTGATCCGTATCCCCCTCCCCGCCCCTCTAATACATTTACATCTAATAATCTACCTCTATCCTTCCCATTCACACACATAATCTAGTAACGCCTTCCCCCCCGTTATCTCACTCTTCCATGTATACTTATGATTTTCACTTTTTTTGAACCAAGTATTCCCAACTATCATTCTTCTTTCAACACACAACTCTAACAGACTTTCTCCATTAACATTCCTCTCCCCTGCCCCAAATGGTCCTATTATTCTTCCCACCCCCTCCCTTCCCACTCCTGCATTCAAATCTCCCAATAGACAAATTTTATCATTTACCCCAAAACTTTCCCAACACTCGTTCAGCTCTCCCCAAAATCTTTCTCTCTCCTCCTCCCTCGCTCCATTCACTGGTGCATATGCACATATAAAAACCCACATTTCCCCCCCGAATTTCACTTTTACCCACATTATCCTAGAACTCACCTGGTTACACAATCTCACCTTGTTCCACATCTCTTTCCTCATAACTAATTCTAAGGGGGGACTCGGGCTCACTCTCTCGTTCACCCCCGAAATCATACCCTTGTATTCTCCAAAATTCATCTCCCTCTTTCCTTTCAACTTAGTTTCTGTTATCCCTAGCACATCCAACCTTTTTTCCTCGAACATCAACCTCCTCCCTCTTCAAATCCTCGTTTACCCCTCTCACATTCATACACCCCACCCTAATTACCACTCTCCTCCCCATCTTTCCCTATTTCTATATATAACTCAATCAGGCTGTACGCTTTATGGGACCCCCCACCCTTGGTACTTCCCAACACCTAGGGCTACCACCCCGCTCACCAACCCACAATAACAACAACAAAATACGTTAAAATAATATAAAAACAATAAAAGGTTAAAACCCACACTGTCAATTTATATCTATTCCCCCACCCTCCTCCTCCTCCCCCCTCCTCCCTTCCCTCCCTTATTTTCTTTTCCTTTTTTTTTTAAAATTACCCGTTAACTTAATTATCTATTAAAAACCTTTAATTACTTATTTATCTATAAAAATTTATCTATTATTATCTACTCATCTATTTATTTATCTATTCATTTATAAAACTTTATCTATTTATTAAGAACTTTATTAATTACTTAAAAACTCCTTAAAATCACTTCCACTAAAAATATCTATAAAAATTTATCCACCATTATCTTCTTAAAAAAAAAACAAATGAGGCGCCATGATTCATCATTAAATTATGCACGATTAAGTATTTCTTTCGCGAGCGCTTTAATTTTTGTTCGAGCTAAATTTATTATATTATTAATATTATTATTTTACATTGCCTTTAAAATTCTTAAAAAAATATTTTGGATCGACGTTAGTCTCTAGAACAATAGTATTCTCTACAGTGTTGCAGAAATCCCATGAAAAATAATTTAAACACTGCTAAATTTTAAAATGATGCACTTATATATATATATTTATTAACTATTCCTTTATATATGCGCAGCAGTGTATGAAGTTATCTGCAACTTATTACTAAAATTCACGTAACAACTGAGTTCTGCAAGAGTTATCTTAAACAAAATTTACTAAATCAATCTCACGAGTTATTACAACTTATCCTTCTGACAAAATATTATTAGTACTTCCTATGATATCTTCAAAATAGTATAAACCTTCTGCTAGTGCACGTATTCCACCAAACTTATTTGCACACTTCAAGTCGAGATGTAATTACGAAGGATATTCTGCTCTTGATTTAGCAATGGTATAAGTTATATCACCGAGTATTACATTAACTTAAAGATGACCTTACCAAACAATTACCTAAACACTTCTATTTCCTTTCATACGCCTGTTGCAAATCCATAAAACCTAAATGCAATTTATTCTTCTTCATCCCGTCATTTCCTTGTTCATTTGTTTTCTCAACTCGTAAAGATTTGGTTATCACATTTCCCTCTTACCCACTCCTCTCAATGCTACCTTGTCTCTTCACCTAATTCTCAGTCCTTCATTTCCACTCGAAGCACTTTCTTTGGACTAAAATACCAGCATATTATCTTCCTACAACACTCAATAAACTAATTTTCCTATTTTTTCTATCTGTTACCATTTATCTCCTTACCTGTCTCCTTATAATAAGCGGTTACTATTATCTCGCTCTTCAATCCCTCGGAACTATTTACCTCACTGATATACGCTTTGGTTTATTAACCAACTTCAAAATTCCATCAACTCAACAATCTTGTTCCGTTCTTGATTTATTTCACCAGTAATTTCATCTATACCTGCAGATTTACATTTCTTCAACTTTCTCACTCTACCCATACCTCCTCCTTACTAATGGACTCATCCCCAAAATGCTATTCCTTCTTGCACCATCAAACCCACACAGTCACTATCACCCTATCATTACTGTAATTATATTAACAGATTTTCGGAAGTGGTTCTTTCCACACTCCCTCACATTTCATTTCATCAGTTACAAAAATACCATCCCTATTCCATTATTCTAAGCAGGTTACCCTTATTCTCATTCTTAACGCTTTCGCGCTTCCTTCCGCACCACAGGGCTTTGAAGGATGGTAATTCACCACATGCTTTTCTTCCACAAACTTTACCAATTCGGAGCAGTTGCTGCTCTCCTACGTTAATACACTTTAGTATTCTTTTCTCCTATTTATTATTCAAAACTATCTTTCTTTTGAAGCTATGATGGCTTTAGTACATTCAACTACTGCTCTGTTTTACTTTAATATCCGCTTGACACCTCTCTACTTCCACCACTCACTGTTAAACATCTGAGTTCGCTACTTTAGGCACATCCACATACTTCCTGTGCACTGCTGAAAACTGCTTCCTTCTATCTGCTCTCCAGATTGTGTTTCAGGTTATCAAGTTTGTTCAGCATTTAACTGATGTACTTGCGAGTGCTCTAGATACATTATCTGTATTACTTGTGTGCACTTAGAAGACGTCTCACTCTTAATTTCTTACCAACTTCCGTTCCGTAGTTCATCATGTCGCTCTCCATTCAAGATCTTCTTTTTCTTTCTGTTTTTGGTCTCTATTCCTTTAGTATTTTGGGTAGAAATGTGCCTCACTGCTCTTATCCTTTAATAATTATGATAAAATAGCTGGTGTTTCGTCATGGTCCTGTTTCATCTCCATGAACTTTTTACTTTTATGGAGACCTCTCCTTGCTACTGCGGTCATGCACATATTTCACCCATATTACGCGACCTCACTCTTCATTACCCCTCATTTTGATAGTGAGCGTCTTTAAACAACAATAGGCTCCGCTGTAAGGGCACCTGGTAATCATACTGCATCTGATCTTTCTCGATTTTCTTTGGGGATTGAGAACAAGGTTGTTTTCATATACTTCCAAAAAGCTAAAGCTCGCTCGCAAATTTTCCACTCCACTATAACCTTGTATCAGCGTAATAGATCTATTTTGAAATAACTAATTTATATTTTTTATAAGTGCTATTATTTATTATTAAAGTCCACAACGATTCCAAGAGACGACATAATGATCCGATTAATTCCCATCCTATTTACGCATCACTGATCTTAAATACATATCCAAACACATGACTTACTACATCTCACTCTTTTCACAACACAAAACATCAAACTTTTCTACTTCGATACCATCTCTAACCGTACACCAACTCTAGGATACTTATGGATACTGTTTTAAGAAAGTATTACTTACACAAGCTACCCTCTACTCCTCACGAAACAATCACTTGTCTACCCTTCTCAGTTTCTCCCGACACCCAAAGCATCTGTATATACCATCTCTTTGTCTGATCACCTATCCAACATAGGTCCCCCAATCACCACCCACCTGTACGCGCATTACCAACAAGTCCAAAAACACCCATTTGCACCCACACAAAATCGTTCACTCTTTCAACATTTCCTCAGATGGATGCATATACCGTCACAATACAAAACATACCTTGTCATTTTCAAAACTAAATTTATACATTAGATATCGAAGGGTCTCACAACACAAGTCCCTCACATAGCTCTGTACATTCAAGTCAGCTCATCAAAATTGGGCAAACTCGCTTTCTGTCCTTTACATTCCTTCCACACCAGACAATATATTTCACACGACAACCATTCAAT
>JABUQX010016953.1:25000-71316 GCA_015478945.1 Trachelipus rathkii | reverse complement strand
TGCAAATTAGAAGAAACATATTTAATGCTAAACGTACACAAACAAGGAAACACTATTTTTATATTCACTCAAAAGCTCTACTGCCCCACTTTAGATGATGTTTCTCACTGACGATCACTGTAAACATAATATTTGAGCTCAAAGCTTTGGTCACTTTTATAAACCCTGATCCGTGAGGACATAATTCAAAGACCAACTCAGGCATACAGTATTCCTCTTGGAATTTAATCCATTGACCGCTTCATATGCATACATATGTGTATATGTGATGTATGTATGGTATACAGTAAAGTGTAGCAGTGATCAGGTTATGTGAATGTGTGTGTGGAATATGTGTGTGTGGTGTGTATGTGGTGATGTGTGGTGTGGTGTGGTTAAGTGATGTGTGTGTGACATGTGTGTGTGTTTGTAGTGTGATGATGTGTGTGTGTGTGTGTTGGTGTGTGTGTGTGCTGGGTAAGTGTGTGTTGTGTGTGTGTGTGTGTTGTGTGTGTTGATGTGTATGTGTGTGTGTGGTTTAATTTCACTTTATTTTTATATTAATTTATGAAATTAAAGTGAATTTAGAGTTATAAAGGAATCCGTTTATAATTTTGTATTAAGATTTCTTTTTTATTTTTCTAAATTAAAATTATCTTTTTATTTTATTTATTTTTTTTTTTGTTGGAGAAAATTGTAGATTTTGGCCTGTGAGAATTGAGTTGCTTTACTTTTGTTTTGATAGTGATCATATGCTGTGGCTTGAGGGTAGAGCTTATAATTTAACTGTTCATAAAACACTTTTTCAAAACCTTAAAGATTAAACATGAAAGATTTGCTTCAAGGGGCAAGGTTTAATTTAGTAGTGTCTTATGAGTGTTCAATTACAATGCCAACCATGTAGTCTAGGTTCCGTGCCCCATAAGCTTAAGCTGGTAGACACTCATCCTCCTCCAGATCTTCTGAGTTACTAGTAGCTTTAAGATATGAAAGGTGTATTATTATTTTTAGCAATTATTATAGAAACAACTTAGATAACTCATTAATATATATTATTATTAATATTATTATATATATTAAATATATATATATATTTATATATATAATTATTATATTTATATATATTCTATAATATATATAATATATATATATTATATTATTAAGTAATTTTTTTATGATATCATTACAATAGAAATAATTTTACTGTATAAATAAATGGTTTAATAAAGTCAGAAAAATTTTGCAGTTAAAAATAGCTTCAACACATTTTCAAACAGGTTATGTAAAACATTTTTAAATATAGCCGAACCGAGTTACATATTATGGTATTTATAAGTATATAAATTGTATGATAATGATAGGTAATTGGCTAAGTAGGACGTACGTATATTATATATACTTCATAATTGTTATAAGTTGGTAATTTAGATGATTAGAGAGTTGATGTAGGTATAGGTGGTATCGAATTGAAGAGTCCCTTAGCTTAGACTAGTATAGTATTATATATTTAATATAATATATTTATATTATTATTCTTATATAATATTATATTATTTAATATTTATATATATTATAATATTATAATATATTATATTATAGATATATATATATATATACTTATAATTAATTATGTAAGAATAAAAGAATCTCATATTTAATAATTAATTTATAACATTAGAAAAATAAAATAGTCATATTATATATTATATCTAATGATATTGTACTATATATTTAAAGATATTAATATAAGATATGCAACAGGCAATAATAATATATTTACATTATTTTATTTTGATGTTAATATAGCATGATTTATTTGCAGTATGCAATTACTAGAATTAATGAAAATTTTTTAAATAGGTTTTATTTTTTTGATTACCTTATTTATTTCAAGTGCAATTTTATGTAATCCATAGAACAATATATTGGTTTACGTGCTTTCGTTTAGATGTGGTGTGTTAAGGTGATTTTTTATAGTGACTGTTAGGATGTTCAAAATCGGAATACCACTGAACAACTTTGATAGCGAAAAAGCATTTCTACTCTATAGCTTAAGATTTCTTTTTTTTTATGTAAGGTTGTTGGTTTGTTAGGTTACTCTGATATAGTTTGTTTTTTCTAGGAGGGTGTTGTAAAGGGGAGGTGGGGGTGTTGTAGTAGACTTAAAGATGATACATTGAAAGATTACTTCTGAATTAGTTTTATTGTTGTTAGATGATGAAGACAGGTTTGTGGTTTGAACTGAGGAGAGATCCGAAGTTGAAATCAAGAGGAAACATTAAACCTGAACATTGTAATTACTATATTTATGTTTTTTGTAATAGTTATATAGAATATGACACGTAATGTTTTAGCCTAAAAAAAAGGTTTATCGTATTTAACGCCTAGAAACATTTCACTCTGGGTTTCTGATAATCAGAGTTTTTCATGTAGTAGGGAAAAGTTCAATCTGCATTAAACTTTGTCGTACTGTTAGAGATTTCTTTTTACTTAGTACTGTAAGTCTTAATGTCAGTCTGTGTTAGGATATAGTGGGGAATCTGGGAAGCGTCACATTAATATCTTTGTTGGTGATTTTTACGTTTATCTACCGAGGTGTCTGCATGAACAGGATTACAAAAGTCCGTTTCATAGTGGAGTTTATTGTTCGATTGCTTTTTTGATATGCCTTTGAAAATTATTAACATGGTTGTTAATTTTGCATATTGGTAGTAGATATGCCGGAAACATCAATTCTTGTTGGTGATAGAGGATTATTTAAGGGTCTTAGAGTTGTTAAGGTGCTCTGTTGCAGAATGGAAAAATCTAAATATATTTAGTGGGAGCGCTGTGTATAATTGGAGAAGTTCTGGTATGACAAATCTATTTGCGCTCCTTTCTTCGCAATTCCCGAACGATAAGTGGCGGGAGGGATCGTCGAAGGAATCCTTGGCCTGTTTTCGAAGACGGTACTTCCGCATTTCGACTAGGAAAAAGGATGAAGTTTCATAAATGTCACTGCCGTAAGGCCTAGCCTATATTGATACAAGGGTTTGCAAGTTTCAAAGTGATTTTTATATTACATTTTAACTAATAATAAAATTGTATTATACATGCCTATTATATTATATATATTTATATAATAATGAGAGAAATGAGAGGAAGTGAGAATGTGCGCTGTGTCTCCACGATTAAATAATTTGCATATGAATTTGGTGAATTATATAAAATGTGTAATATATGTATATAATAGTTATGTTTCGTATGATGGAAGGATGAATTGACAGCTTGAGTACTTTTGTGTATCTGTTTCCAGATACTACGACATGGCACATACCCCCAGTTCTGGGGACTAGAAGGTCAAGCTGATGATATATTTATTTAATATATAATATATAACTATATATAATATATATATAGTATTTTTAATAACTAATATATAATAATATAATTATTATTTATATTATTATATCATATATATATATATATAATATATATAATTAATATTTATATTTATATATATTATTATATATATTTATATACTTATTATAGTTAATATTATTAGTTATATTTATTAATTTAATATTTTATTATTTATTTATGTATAACATATATATATAAATATATTATATATATATATATTACTAATATAGATATTATATTTATATAATAATAAATATATACATATTATATATAAATTATTATAATAATTTAAGTAAATCCAATGAGATTGAATTTTTATATATTAATAATAGATTACTCATTGCGTAATATATGAAAAATAGGAGTTATCAAAAATGTTTTTGAACAGAATTGCGATCATTTAAATAGAATATAATTTCTCTTTGTCGCCAGAATTGTTATAGAATAGCTCAAAATGATAAATTAGAACTCGTCATTAAGAAGATCTTGACGATAGCATTGGTCTAACGACCTATACATTTATGAAATCATGTTTTCACTTACTACAAAATTTACGTTTTCTCTATAAATTATGATAGTCATTGAGAGATTATGAATATTTTAAAAGCATTACATCTTAACGTTAGTTAAAAAATTGTGATATTATACTCTCATTAAAGAATAAAGATTTAGACATCAGTATATGCTATTGGATTGAAGTTAAACACTGACAGTGACTAGCAGCACCATTAAGAGAGAAAAAAAAAGAGAGTAAGAAGCCACACTTAAATATTTATAATATATGTTAGATTTAATATAATTATATATATTTATTATAAAAAAAATAAGTAATAATTTAAAATAATGATAATAAAGTTGACTCCCAATTAATTAATGATTAATAAATCAAAAAAATCATGTATTCATGTATTAAATTATGATTTTTATTTATTTAATATGTTTATATATATTATACATAATAATAATACCATAATACATTGATCGCTCGTTGCAATGTGGTGTTTAAGAGTTTGTATTCAATTAGGGTCAAATAAATTGTATTTTTATATTATTTTTTATTATGATAATATAAAGTATGTAATAAATATTCTGATATAATTTGATTCTCATATATAATATAATATAAGACTATTTTTTTATGATTATATTTATTAAGTAATACATTATTATTTAAATATAACAGTTATCTATTAATTATAGTATATTTTTATCTCCTACCCGTATTCGTGTAAGGTAACATTATAGGCACGTTTCCATCTCGATTAATTGTTTAAAGGGTCGTTCTAATGAGTCTGTATTTCCAACATTCTTTTATTTATTAATAAATCATTATTTTTTTTTTGACACTTGATCATAATCTATGTTTATCATATAAAGAGAATTTCTCTTTGACCATTTCTCTTTAAAAGGTGCATCGTGAATTCAGAACTGAAAAAATAAGAGTGATTTTCGTCAGATTTGAGACCAGACAAAATAAGGTATATAAGTTGTAATTATAAGGTGGTTACAGATTATTTGAATCAATGGTAAGAAACGAATTTAACATTGCCAAGCTAACTCTTTATTACCTCAGTTTTATTGTATGGTTGGATATAGAACTAGTCCAGAAAGAATATTAACAACATACGCAGTGTGATCTTTCTTTTGCTCGTCTGAGGGCAGAGGAAGCCCGATCGTTAACAAACAGAATAAAATAGTCATAGTCAAAATAAACCATAAAAGATAAAACGTCCTTTTATATAACGTTTATTCCATGCAAGATAAATGTTAATAAAAAATAATACATAAATAACCTGACTAATTTTCCTTCGAGAAAATAAAAAAAAAAAAAAATTTAGTTTCAATACTTTGGTTCTCTCTAGGCCGACTGGCATTTCAGCTGCTTAACCACTAATGGGTAATTTATTATATATTATACTATATCTATCTCTTTAACTGATATATTTTAATTAATCATAAAATTAAAATAACTTGCAATAAATGCGTATATATATATATCTATGTTTTTTTATATATATCTAAAAGTAGAAAAGATCACTAAATGAAAAGCAGGTTATAGGTAATAATGATAATTAAAAATTAATATTTTGAAAAAACCGATAGATTAAATTATTTAAAAAAAAAAAAGTTATTAAAAAAAAAAAAAATAAATGAACGGGCCCTTCGGCTTTAACATCGATAAACATCATGAACAGTGCTATAGTCTCACGACTTTTGGGTAAGAGTAACATATAGGAAAATGTATATAAAAATGTTTATAAAAGTATCAAAAAAAGTATTTAAGTATATCTACTTTTACCAACTTGTCACAAAAAAAAAAAACACAATATAATAATGTGATTATAAATGATGCGACACAATAATATCTCACGGACGATGACGAAATGTATAGTCAAGAGTGGTGTAATTATAAAACACCCTTTAATTTCAAAATATTAAATAATAAATATCATATTCACATAAAATTTATTTTTGCAACATTTTTTTTTATTAATTTTTTTTAAATATTCTCCCCTTCGATACCCAGTTGCTTTGTTCAAGTAATCATAGTTTGTCCTTTTTTTTTTCTTTTTGTTTTTTTTTTTATCGCTTCCAATGACTTTCTTGTAAGGTTGAATTCTAATTATTCTTGTTATTGATGCTTTTGAACTTTTTTATATATAACGGTAATCTGATTCTAACCATCAAATGAAAAGGTGAAACTTTTTTCAAAAACTTTTTTTACTATACAACATTTTCGACCGAACTCAGATCAATTTAATAAAAACAATACATTTCAGTTTTCATTGATATATAATTAATATAGAGTAAAAACGCCAAACATATAATACTCATAAATCCTATTTAATACATACACTATATTATTAACTATATCATATTAAAAAATATTAATAATTAATATATAATAAAAAAATATAATTATATTATAACTATATTGATTATATAATAAATATATTATTATATATATTTATAATATATTATATTATATATATATATATAATATAATATACCGTATGTATCTAATATAAATATTAATAATTACATAATAATTATGAGTATATATACTTATATATATATTATATATATATATATTATATCTACTTATAAAGTACGTATATATATATTACTAATATATACTATTATATATATGATTAGCATGTATAATTTCCATCTATATTGCTGTATAGGATAATGTCCTATAATCGATAATACACGTGATTGCAAACTACTATGATGATCAATAAGTTCCAGATTCAATTTTTGTAGCTATAAGTAGAAAGACTTATGTCATTTCTTTCCCTAGGGTTTCGAAGCGAATAACACCCAAAACTACAGTAGCCAGTCTTTTCCGAAAACAGAGGCAAAGGTACTTTCGACGAACCCGCACGACTGTATCTTTCTGGAATTGCGAACAGATAAGCGACGCAAACTTACGAAATATTTTGTCCCCCGAATCAATACTGCCAAGTGTATTGTCTTCAGATGATAAAAACCCTTCACAGAGTAGTTCGGACCATTTGCCAATAAACGATTTTTATTCAAGAAAAAATCGACAATAAAACTCATAACAATGGACTTTGTTAATCCTTTGTTTTCTGAGGCAACTTCAAAATAACTGGGTATTTTTTTACATTCAGAAGGAATCGTTTCATGGAAATATTAAAACGATCAAATAATTACTAATGAAAAGAACTAGAAACCAAACTGATATGGAAACCACAGGATGGTAAGAGAGTTTTAGGTATAAAGAAGCCGTTTTTGGTATGGTTTCTAACACACACAAAAAAAGGACAGAGTAATTTGTTCAAAGCCAACTGTTTTTTAAAAATAAAATAAATCAAGAAATTCAGTCCTAAGTACACCCCCACCCCCCAAAAAATGGAAATACCCCTAACAACAAAACTAAACATAAATGTAAAAAAGAAATAGCTGAAAGCGAAAATAATAGACACCTTGAAGCTGCAATATTACTAAAAAATCAAATCAGAAATACTTATACAGTAGGTAAACACTGCCTTTAGCTTGGATCAAAAATTAGCCACTTGACGACGCCATATAAACAGGACGAACTAAATAAACTTTTCAAATTTTTCATAGGTATCTTATGTATGCCTGCAACATAAAATCATGCTATCAATAACTCTATAAAATGTAAAATATTTTTATGCGCTCTGCTCTTCTCACTTATCATTAAATCTAGACAAGTATTATATAAATATATTAATAATATATATATATCCTTAAATATGACTATACGTCATATATCTATAGGTATAAACGTCTACAATACTAATAGTTATTATCGTATTATGAAAATATATGCATATACGATATAGACCTAGAAGCAGTGGTGGGGCGCCACATAATATATGTAGCGCAGGTACCGTAATATGTGAAGTACTATTAATGTGTAGTACCTAGTCTATACAACCCCAAGCTAAAGAAGTAAGGCAGTACGCGAAATAAGTGGAACGTGAGAAGCGAGTAAGACCTATAATTCCATACACGAGGGCTAAGAGTATGGCTAATCAGATCAAGCCTAAATACTACATAACATGAGGTAAGCTAATTAAGTGCCGATAATAACCCTAGAATTGATGTAGGTTACCCATAGTCATCCGTATAGCTAGTAACTATAGCATAAATATGTCCGAGTATCATTACGTACAGTAGATACTCAGGACCGTTACAGTCACATACTTATAGCTAAGAGTGTGATAAATTACATAGTAACTAGGTGTATGCCTAGATAGGCCTCGACATTCAATATATAATGGCATCTGTTTAGGAACGTTGCCTGACACTGTATACACCCATAACAGACGGGGTACTCATGCTAACTACACCTTAGTGGGGCTATACTAGTGCTAATTACCTGAACCTAGCTCGCGAACCGTCATGTAATTTCTATATCAACACATATATAATAACCAATAAGCTAATGACCTGCTAATATTATTATAGTAACGTATGTATATAGCTAAATTCAATACTCTATTAGAGCGTCCATGACGTACATTTATACACATTCTGACCCTCACTATCTAATAGTATATATCCAACTAGTATTTTCGTAAAAGTTTTTTGTCTTTTATTATAAAAAAACCCATGTCACTACATATAAACTAAACATATACAACTATCAGTAGTATTCACATATTTTGTGCTATGAGACTTCTCCTGGCCCCAGCTATTTCCAAGATAATAATATTTGACATTCACTTTCAACTTAATTATTTCCCTCTTCCCTCACTATCGTCATTACATTAAGTTTGATTTCCATGCCCCAAAAGCTACCACCAACACATATATTCATAAAACTACTAGGCTTCGCTCATTAATTTGTGTATACGCGGTTGCAAATCCATAAAACAAATACAATATTATTTATTTCTTCTTTCATTTTCCACTCATATTGCTGTATTATATAAAGATTTGCTCCAACATACATCTCTCCACTCTAACGCACCCTTGTTCATCACAATCAGTTGCCTCTGGTCCTCGCGCACTCTATCCACAAATACAGTATATATGTTTTCCCTACACATCATAACTATTCCCTATAATTCCTACGAGGAACCCTATTCCCCCTTACCCTTATATAAGGGTAATTATAATAAACTGCTTACCTCCACCCTTTTAACTATACCATTCACAACGCTTTGTTACACAATTCCAAACCTCAAGCAAACTCTCGCCTCGTTTCATTGATAAATTCACGTTTCATCGTATACATTGAAGATGACCATCATATCAATTTTTACATCTACACCAATCCTCTCCTCACTAATGACCTCATTCCCCCCAAAAAACTATTCCTTCTTTTTTTTGCTTGATTTCCTTCTTTATTATATTATTATTATATTATTATTATTTTATTTTATTTTATTTATTATTATGTGTGTGCATGTGTTTATTTATTTTATTAGTTATATATATTTTATTTTATTGATTATATATTATTATATTATTATTATTATCCTAATATTATATTTATATTGTATCATTAATTTTATTTTTATTTATTAGTATTTTATTATTATTATTATTTATTATTATTATTTATATTAATTATTATTTTTTAACTTATTATTATTTATTATGATTATTATCATCATAAAGCGACAGCGTCGCAAAGGCAAGGACCGGGTTCAATCCCCTTTCAGGATCTAGGTAGCATTACTAAAGGAAGTTCCCCTCCTAAGAATAGCATTGGAGGGTAGGTTTTGGGAACCCGTATAAAAAAAAATTCTTGATAGCAACATGTAGATGTGTGGAAAAACAATTCTAGAACAATCGGGACCAGGGTTTCACTGAGAGTATGAAGCGATGTCAAGCCCCAGGAACCTACGCATCCTACACGAGCATGGCAAAAGCCAAGCACAGACGAACATGAGAAGGAGGGAAAGAACACTAGAAAAGATGCATAAGGGATAGCCAGACTTAAGGGTCTAGGGGTCACAGGGTATAATCATAGGACTATTGAGTTTATGCTGAATTTATGTGTGAAAGACTACATAAGACATACTAATAATATATTGCCACCGATTGAGGCAATCTTTCATGTGTAGATTCTTTTAGGTATTGAAAAAGTTGATTTAAATGAACTTAGTATTTAAAATTATTAGTTCTGCTACCCTCAGCCTACTAGCATTATCACTACATACAAAAGAGCAACCTATTCTCACAGGCACAAATTACGAAATGATTTTCTTAAAAAAAATAAAAAAAAAATATAAAAAAATAAGTATTAATTATGTATAGTATAAATTCTATTTAAACTAATAATAAATATTTTATAATAACAGATAAGAGTAAGATAGAGAGGTAATTTACCTTTATTAACATGCTATAAATTATTTCACTATTTTATTAATTTGTTAGTAAATAATTCACTAGAGATTGGAAACCCGAGTCTACACAAACACACTAACACGTACACCAGCACACCACTCACCAAACCACCACACACGTACACACAACAACACACATACACATAACTAAACACAAACCAACACACACACGCACAAACGCACACATCACACACACACACACACACACACAACACACACACACAGCAAGCACGAACACACACCAGCACACCACACACACCACACACAACACACACTAACACCACAGTCACACACACAACCAATCCAACATTCACGACTCCAATCAATACATAGCGATCTGGTTAAAGAGTTTATATTATTATTATATATATATAGATATTAGATGATGAATAATTAATTAAAGTAGACCATTATTTAATGGAATAAGTCAGGTGAAGCGTAGTATTAGGTAATATAATAATACTTATATACTATAGATAGGGGTATATAAATAGTGAATAATATAGTATGTAGAGTAAAAATCCCATAGTGACACATTAGTATATTGACAAATTATAATATCACAATATTATGGTGACGCCTCCCGTGAATATATAGATACGATATTATTATCCTACATCGGTATAATATATACTGTATAAGTGTAGATTATATATGTATGATAGCTATAGTTATATTAATAGTTTAACATATCTATACCTCATATAAAAACGTATATATACAAAACCGCGTGCGGGTGAAAATAAAAGAAAAAGTGTGAACACAACGATGGCTAGAGAGGCGTTAGAGGCTGCGTGCACCAGGGATTACTGACACCCTCCATACTTAAATAAACAGAGGAAAGTAATTGTGACCTGTGTGATAGTCTTTTTAAGATAGATTTAACCACTCAGTTTATTACAATTGCTGGTGTCGCTTGTACATTCTATCTCTTTTTTTTCAGTAGCGGCCATCTATTAGTTGGAGTTACTTATACATTACCGTTACTATATTCTGTTAATCACTTGTTTTCTTTCGTCTTCAAATCTGGTCCATTAATCTATAACTAAAATTATTTTTATTAAACAAGCTGTACTTCATAGCAAATTCTGTAATTTGCTATAGGCCAATTATATGTAACATATTAAAGTTTATTGTTTTTACACACTTTCCAGTGAAACAGGGTGCTTGCTATTCAACACTCACTAATACACTTTTATATACTTTCTATTTTCAATTAATATAAATCTCTTTTGAGCATTTTAGAACATAATACTTACTTTCAATGCCCTATCACTCTCTCATGTACTTCAGATCTTATCAGCTCTCACTGTCCGTTTTGATCCAATTTTGGTAGAGTTGTGATCTATTAGCCTGTACTGGGTGGAAGGTACTAATATATATATTAATAATATTATAATATTTTAATAGATTATATATATATGTATATATATATATTTTATATTACCTATTAATAATAAATTTATATAATATTATAATATATATATATTTTATATATTAAAATTAAAATAAGTTAAGTATATATATATATAATAATATAATAATGAATTATAATTATATAATTAATTAATTTGAAAGATTATATTTCAGAAAATTAATCAATAAATAATTATATAAATAAATATTAAATTATTATAAAACGTAATAATTCGCCATATTAATTCATATACGAAAATAATCTGTTCTCCATCACCATCTTAAAAGTCAAGTATTAGTAGGATATATAATAATAAGTGAAATTAATATAATTATTAGACAATGACACTCAACTAATTAATAATGCTATGTACTCATATTAGGTTAGTATATTAGGTTATAAATTTGACTCACCTCATAAACCTATAAATATTACTATAATTTATAATTTCATGGATCATTTCTCATATAATTATAACAATTGATTTGAATTAGATTTTGATAAATTATGGGTACTATATAGTTATATTACATATAACTAAGGAGCAGAAGATATATAAACACTGTAATAAATGAGTCAATAGAATGTTTTAACTATAATAATATAATCATGTCTAAACATAAGTTCGTATATGGTAAAGATATTAGGCCCTATAGTGAACTGAGATGAGTACTAAATTGAATTTTAGATAAACACTTGATTACAAGTCAATTTGACAATAAGAGAAAATAAATGGGAAATTTTTAACAAAAAAGTAATATCATGTTGTTTGACTCAGATTATGATTAATTTAGTTAAAGATACAAAGTTTAAAGTTATTACAACGATGTTAAAGGTCTGATATGTGCTATGAAAAACAACACAATTTCGGAACACAGTTCATTGACCACTAGCCACGAGATCTTATACCACAAAATATATAATAGTAGCACTTAATTTAGATGTAATTGAAATACAATGTACGGGAGTCCAATAATTAATTTATATTATTTTTTGATAATATAAGGCCATTTTAGAATATTAAGTTGATAAGAATGATTAGGGTAGTAAACTACCAGGTGGAGATGTTTGCTCAATTTAGGAAAAATAAGAAGAGAACAGGCGGAAAAAAATAATTAATAAAGATAAAAAAATTCCACGAAAGATGTAATGATATTTGGAAAATGATTTCTCTCTCAGGAAAGTAGCAGATTTAATGAAATTATATATAGTAAAACTCGCTTTGAAATTTACTATTATATATTACATTAATTAATTTTTATTCTTTATTGTATTAATACTCAATAATTTAACTATAGTTGGTTTGGCAGACTTTGTCTATGTTCTAGATATAGATATATATATATATAAGTTATATATATATATCATATATATATATATATTAATATTATATAAGTATTAGATATGATTTATATATAGTATATATATTTTAATTATATTAATAATATAATTAAATTATATATATATATATTATTAACTATATAATAATATAATAATTATATTAATATATATAATATTATAATTAATTATTACTATATATAATCTATAATATAATATTTTATAATTTATTTATATAATAATATTAAGTAATCATATTAATGATATTATTATATATATATATATAAATATATATTTTATTTTATATATATATCAAATGTCAGCAAGTCAAAAATTAGTAAAAAAGACACTCATGTGTTATTCTTGATTATATCTTAATATGAGGGGTAAAGTTTCTGTGGTTGGTCTAATTTATTTACCAGGGGTATACTCACTTAATATATATTATATTATTTAATATATATATATATTTATATATATATATATATATAATATAATATTATATATATATCTATATTAAATATATATATCTATATATATTTAATATATAATATTATATATAATTATAATATATATATTATTAATATTTAATTGATAATATCATATATTACTAATAGATAGATAGATTGATCGATAGATAGATAGATAGATGAACGTATGATAGGATAGATTATATGATAGATTATGACATATAGCATAATCTTGTTAATAGATAAGTAATTAATATCTAAGTTTATATAGTAAAATGTTTTATCAACCTAAACTTGTGAAGTCTTTCTTATATTTTGATTAGAGTAAAAAGATTGTTAGTTGAAGTTGAACAGTAAAAGTGTTAATGTGCATCAAATCGCTTAAAAGTAGACGCTCTGCATATGTATATAAGGTAGTTGAAAAGAAAAAAAATTAAGGAAAAAAAAAAAAAAAAAAAAGAAAAGAGTAGGTTAGAACTCTTAAATAAAATGAAGAATACTACCGATTAGAGTGTATGAAGTTAAGTTTATTTTATTGAATTAAGAAGTGAAGGTCTGTTCAGATAATAGATATACAGTAATAAACGTATATCCAGGTTTTAAAATATAAAATACTAATTAAGTTCAGGAAATGACGTTAATTTTGTTGTTTTTATCAGAATTTAAACCTAACTTATTTAAATATATAATTATGGACGTATTATGTCAGTTTAAAATAATAAATAGAGCGTAAATATAATATACGGCGTATTCTAGGATATGAATAAAATTACATGTTATTATTATGGGTAGCGATATATGGTACCCGTTTTTAGCCTGTGTAAATATTTTTTTTGAGTTATACTGTTTTCTTGTTATATTGATGAGGTCAGGCTTGTTGAAAAAAGGAGAAATCCTCAGATTAAAGCAGGTGGTAGTAATAGACTTGTGTATATATTTATTTATTAAATTTAGGTAAGTTATTATATTTAAAAGTAGATCGATAATTGTAATATAATTATATATATATATATTTATTATATTATATATAAAATTACGTCTATTTATCTCTAAATATAATAAATTATAGTATATCTCTCTCTCTCTTATCTACTCTATTACTACTATATTATATACTACTATATATTATATATATACTATATATAAATGATATTATATTTAAATATATCTATATATATAGGCCTATTTATATATTATTTATATATTTATTATATATAATATATATATATATTAATATTATATAATATTCAATAAATATATATGCACTTGTATATGATAAATTATTGATGAATTGCAAATTATAAATAAAATATTACGAGTTAACAGAAAATAGAATATAGAATAATTCTATAATAATAATTAATCATACATAATAATAAAATAATATAATAATATTAATCATTAATAATAATATAATATAATAAACACTAATTTCTCTGACCTTATCTTGCTTAAAAATGAGTATTTAGGAAGTTTGTTATCAGCGATTTTATTATGTTTCAATGATTTTAAATGATTTTCCATAATAAAATTTAAAAAAAATTTATATAAAGAAACATTGATTTGTTTTGACAGTTATTTGCGCATTCCTTTGCCTCCACTTCCTAATGCTACTTAGCTCTACTTTAGGAAAAATTTACTGGTCGCTAAAGTGTTGTCTTAGTCTTTCAGGGTTAAGTTAGGTTTAGGTTAGGATAGATTAGGTAGGTTAGGTTAGGTTAGGTTAGGTTAGGTCTAGGTAGCGTCTACGGTCTCAGGGTTAGGTTACTTCTGGCGCGTCTAGATTAGATTAGCCCAAAAATATAAGTAGATAATAAAAAAAAAAGCTTAAAAATTGCCAAAGATATCCAAAAATATACAATTACCCCATTTTTTATTTATTTTTTATTATTATTTTTTCTACTTGGACAAATCCATCCTTCAATTTCAAAATGGTGGGTGAAAAAGATAGAAATTTGAAAATAAAATCGTCTTAACTCTTTTTTACAAGTATGACAATGTTAATTATTCTAAATACTCCAAATATATAATACAAATCTATTAAAAATAACAAAAAAATACCGAATGTTACTTCAAAAAAACAAAAAAAAAAAACAAAAAAAAAATCATAAAAAAAAATCATCAAAATACATTCAAAATACTTCTAAAAAATGAAATACATCCAATATCTCTCTAACTATCTACTACAACAAATCTCATTATTCTAATCCGTAAAATCAGGAACTCGATATTCAAAGTATTCACTTATAACGACCAGAAAATAATTATAGGCTATTAAGAAAAGCCGACAACGACAGGATGATTGACGATAGACTATAAAGAACTTCTAGAGAGAGAGAGAGAGAAAGAAAGAGAGGAAGAGAGAGAGAGAGAGAGAGAGAGAGAGAGAGAGAGAGAGAGAGAGAGAGAGAATAAAATCGGTAGGGAGAGAGAGAAGAGCGGAAAAGAGAGCTGGATCAATGTCTTGCGCGGGAGACGATCTCGAAGCATTTGCGTCTCTAGTTCAGATGCTGCGGATCTACCTCCTCTGGCATCGAAGGTGCCATAGTGGCCCAGACAGTGCCTCGCCGGGTTTGTTGGAATGTGACAGTGTTATATATGGATTGTGTTACCGGCGAGAGTGATTAAAATGTAAAATGTGCTAAAAATTAAACACAGTGTTGCTGAAAACGAACGTATGAAATATTCCCATAATTTTGACGCGTTTCGGAGAGACATATTTGTTTTCAGATCCTTAAGATTTTATTTCGCAATATTGTATAATTAGTGTATATTAGTAATTAGTAATAAGTCGTTTCTTCTTTATTATTAACACTCAAATAATCATTATTATCATTCAATCGTGTTTAATACTATAGCAATATGCATTTTTAATTCGTATAATTCGTATTTTATTTAAAGTATAATCTGTGACTTGACGTGTAATTAATAGTATACATTTCCTTCCGATAATTTTTACTCTGTTTTTTACATATTTGAAAATAAAAAAAGCATTTGTGTTTGTCGTAAGCAACATTTCAGTGTGTTGAAAAGAACTACCAGTAACAAAAGAAACTGGTATAGTTTCATATTATAAGGGAAAATATAGTTTCCAATTTATTTTTTTTAGAATTTATCGGGTGTATATGTCAAGTAATTTGAAAATAATATTGTATTCCAATACGGGCTCTTAAATTATAATATTCATTATTGTTACTGATTATTGTTATTGTTGTTGTCGTTGGTAGATTGTTGGCATTATTCGAGTAACCTATTTTTAAGACTAGTAAAACAAAAAACTATTAGCAACGGTTTTTTTTTTAGTTACCAAATTTCATTTTAATTGTGTACATTTTTCAAATAATGAACAATACATATTTATTCGTAGGCAATATTTAGTTAATTTTCTTATCTCATTCAAAAAGTGCCTTTACAATTAATACGTTTATTACAAGAACTTGTGATAAAAAAAATATCCTCCTTTATCATACGAGAGCTTAAAGTAATATTAGTGGGAATGATTATTAAAGATGGAGATACTAATTAATAAAATGAATGCAAAACTCAGAACAAAGTATAATTTCGTATTGTAGGCGTTAAGTCCTGAGTCTCTTAGGCATTATTAGGCTCAATGATTTTGCTCATCATTTGTAGCTCAAGAAGAAATAGTTTTCATTTCATTGCTATACATTAGTGTAGGGTAGTGTTGACTGTAGTGATGACATTTACAAAAGACATTTTATAGATGAATTGACGATAATCAATTATGTCTTTCTACTTAACTCCGTTTCTGTGCTCATTTTTTTGCTTACTTTATGAGATGGAATACCTCTCCTAAAGACTTAACAATTAAACTACCGCTGTTGTGTGTGTCCTAATTAATGTTGTTGTACTAATAACTGATCAATTACCTTGTACCATCTTTTAATATTATGGACTTTTTACGTTTTTACTGATTGTATTATTATTACTAATCAAGATGAGTCAGGGTCCAAATGTAACTCAAAAGAGGTGCGTTCCTCGTATTTTCCGTCGTCAAAATAGTTTTGCTGGATTTCCTTCAGCAACTCTTAGTATATTTTCGGGTACCAACGATCCAATCGATACCAGTACTAGTAATACTATGAACAATGCAACAGTAGTAACTTCCCCTTCTTCTTCATCTAATGTTTCACGATCAAGCAAACTTGAAACACGAAACGCCGCGCCTACTCATGTGTTGTCAAATCAGCAAAATTACGCTTCCGATAATCACAATTCCTCAACGACACCTACGATGACAACCTTTAATCCTCCCGCTCTAAATTCTCAAAATCAAAATTTTATGTCAAAAACAAAGAAACCTAATACGAAAATATTTTATTCATTACCTCGACACGCTGCAACTCCAAGCAATCCATCCCTTCTTAAAGAATCATCTTCAGGTCTGGGGTTGTACTTAATGTCTCGAAATGCTAAGAATCCTAATAAAACGTCAGCTGTTGAGAAACTTGGGGTATCTCCAACTAAGTTCTTGTCTTTACCCAGACCTGTTCGTAAGCAGCCACAAGGAGAAACTACAACTAAGTCATTAGTGTATAGATCTTTACCACGTCCTCACTCGAAATCACGTCAAGCAGAAATGTTTTCGCTCCCTCCTTCAGAAACAAAGGTGCGCTCTTCCTCTAGTCAGATAAATCCTAAGAAAATGACAAGAGATCCTGCTGATGGTCGAGAAGCAGATCCTAAACCTCGCCGGAGAGACTATGAAACGTTACCAAGTACAAGGGCAAACATTAAAGAAAGCGACTCTCTTAAACAAAAGGATGATATTAAAATACAAACACCTCAGTCTCAAATATCAAAAGAAAATGACCCTAAATATCATCCAAGATCAAGAACAGTAGTTAAAAATGATAACTGGATGCCTCCTTATCCAAAACGAGAAGATAATATACTTTATTCTTATAGAAGGATTGGCAATGAAGATTATTATTACCAGCCAATAATAAGACCACCTGAAAAAGATTTTTTTTACTACTATCCGCAACCACTAAGACCACCGGAACCTTGTTATAACTATCGGTCTTTCCCTAGAACAGATAAAGGGATTCATGCATATCAGGCAATGTATAGAAGGCCTGACGGCAACGACCAAATATATCCATTCATTCCGAGACCAATCATTTATGAGAAATACATTAGACCAGAAATCAGACCTATTCATGACCCATATTTTCATTCTACTTATCCGAGAAATTATAATTTACCTCCTCCCTACCAGCCCTATCATCCTATCATAAGGGAACCCCCTCCACCAATAATGACCACTTATCAACCACCTCCTCCCCTTCTGCCGAAAGTAATAAACAAACCCGATCCCATAATAATTACTCAATATAACAAACCTGTTATTGAGGATATTAAATATCAATCCTTGCCCAGAAAAGTGGTGAAAGAGGTAGATTATACTTATCAATCCTTGCCAAGAAGATTTGGTAAAGAAAATGAACTAAGATTCTTTCCAATAAATAATATTGAGAGTGTTGATAATACAAGGTACGAGGATGTGAGGAATATTTTGGACGAGACTAATGTCAAAATTCTACCCAAACCACAGGAGCAAAGTAAAGTAGAGCTAAATAATGCCGAAGGTAAAGAAAATGAACCACAGAACACTCATGAACGACAACTAACACCTAGAAGGCCTGATGTTGTTGCCGATCTTACCGCTTTTACCTTTCCAGATGAACCATATGATCCTCAATACCAAACTATACCAGCCCTAGATAATTCTGAAAGTAAAAAGAGTAATTCTCTTCCCACGAAACGACAAGTAAGGGATCGTTCAACAGATACCAAATATCAATCGCTAACTAAAAGAAGAGAGGAAGGTAAATACCAATCATTATCAAGGAAGTCACCAAGAGATGTTGAGAGCAAGTATCAGTCACTGCCAAAAAGAAAATTAGAAAAAGAAAAAGATTATGATCGTCCTCCTCCTCCTCTTCCTAAACGAGTCCCAAGAGATGGTTTAGATATGAAGAATCATAGCAGTCATCTCAGGAAATCAAGTAAAGAAAGAGAAAGTGAATCTCGGTATCTTTCAAACAGAAGAACAAGTAGAGAAGGGGAAACTAGATCCGCTCCCACACGGAAAATTTCACCTTCCTCATCTCGTAGCTGTCCTAGGCGTCAGCAGGAACCAATACCAAGTAGTCAGCAACCTCCAAGGAGCCCACGATGGACCCATCCTGATACAGACGATGAAGACGGGATCTATTCAACAGTAAAAGCGAAAGAAGATCCAGTCTATCAAAGTGTACCAGAGATTACATATACAAGACCACTACCACCAGTACCAGCTCCTTCTCGATATCGCAGGAGACCTCAAGATGATGAAGCTCCTCCACCTCCTTTACCCCCTCCCCGTCTTACAACAGGACCTGTTGGACCACATAATCCATTGTTGAATTCCTCTATAACAAACACTAATGCAACATCGACATTGCCACTTACTACGCGTCCTCAGATATTGCGAACTCCAAGCAGTAGTCCAGAGAATGTGATACATAAACTTCCATCACCAACCGTCAAAACAGCACCAAAAGAAAAAGAGGAAGATGAACTCTATTCTTCAATCCCTTCTCCAGTCAGCTCATCTCAGGATTCACCTTCCCTTCCACGAGCTACTCTGCCACCTCGGGTCACCTCTTCAGCATCTTGGGATTCCCTGGGATCATCTGTCGGCTCATCTGGTGGGTCATCGCGGAACTCCTCCTTGACATCGAGTACAAAGGAGAACATCTCTACTCGGAGAAGAAGAAGAGCAGTTTCGGATCCACGAATGGATGCAGGGGTATTACACAGACTGGCTTTTACTGTGTGGCATACTGCACTACATATTGAAAAAGAGGTCCGAAAAGCATTCACCCCATGACCTAAAGAACCCAGCATATAAAATATATATATTATAATATATAATATATGTAATTATAAAAAAATACATATAATATAAATATAAATAATAATTAAAAAATATAAACAATAAATAATGATATAATACATATAATAATTATAGTTATAATAATAATATATAAAATATATATTAAATATATAATATATATACTATATAATAATATATATATATACTATATCTATATAGACCCAAGTCTATTTTAAACTTTTAAAAGTCTTACCCTACAAATTCAAATATTATTAATGACGATTTTAAAAAAGCAATTAATATATATATATATATTTCATTACTTTGTATATTACACAGGTAAATAGCCCATAAAATCATTTTCACCAGTAAATTAATATAATAGACCAAATAAAAGATAACAGTTAGTTCTTAAATAGATCTAACCCTTATCTAAAAGAACAAGAGGTGAGAGAAGAAGAAGAGACAGATTATGAGTATGAGAAAGAAGATAAGAGAGAGATCAGAGACGAAGAAGAGAACAGCAGACGAGAGATGCAAAAAACAGCAAGAAAGTAGCAGAACAGAGAATATATCACAGAGAGATAGCAGGCTAAAGAAGGATGTGGTATCAAAAAGAAACTCAACTTAAATAAGCTTGGGCACTTGTGTTGGTTATTCCACAGAGCGAGGAGAAGAGAGAGAGAAGAAAAAAAAAGATGCAGAACAGAGACAAAAACGAGCGTAGAGAGCATTGTGATGCGTGCTGTATGTAGTATGTGCTGTGTGCTGTGCTGGTGTTTGTGTGATGTGAGAGAGAGAGACGAGAGAAGACGAGATTAGATGAAGAGAAGAGATTAGAGAGAGAGAGAAGAGAGAGAAGAGAGAGAGAGAATCAGAGAGAAGAAGGAGAGAAGAAAGAGAAGAAGAGAAATATCTTGCTAGTGAGTTAAAACTCCAAAAATCTTTATTAAAATTGTTTATTTTCCTCATTTAATACTGAATGTGCGTGATTACTAATGTACCATTCTATAGTTCTCCATTTTCATTCAGCCTCTTTTGAATCATTATAAACTTTTCATGTTTATCGGATACTTGAACATTAAAACATATTAAGAACAGGCAAATTTGTAAATTATCTTTGTAATTACTACTAAAGAAGAGGAGAATATTTGTTTTTCTAATATTAGTTAAAAAAAAAATACAATTAAAAATAATTCATAGATATTGTATAAAAGGCTAGCTGTTAAAATGAAGAAGTGGAAACATGTTGGGAGGGAGAAGACGTGATTGAACAGACAGAATGTGAAGTGGTTAATAAAGCCAATTGCTATATCATGGTCAATATACTTTTATATCTATTGAAAGCAATTTAATGTAGCTAAATATAATAATATAATAAATAACTATATATATATATACTTATAATTATATATTACTAACCTTATATATATATACTAAGTAATACTCTATTATATACACCTATTATACTACTATCTATCTATATATATCTATAGTATATATAAGTATATTAATATTATTATAATATAAACCATATAAATTTTCTAACAGGTCAAAGTCAGATAGCATAGTAACCTTTGTGAAAAAAAATTAATGTTGCCAGATTATGCGATTTATTTGTTTGTTGTGCTCGAAATGAGCAGACCCGAGGCGACTTTTTTTTTTCCTATTAATTTTTAATTAAAATTTGTTGAAAAATCTAATTAGGTATATATTTAAGTTTGGTTAGTCGTTACACAGTAGGGATTAATTAAGTTATTTTTAAGCTAACTAATTTAAACACACTCTTCACACTCATAGAATATAAGCAATAAATCTTTGTCATCTTTTATTTTTCTGAAATAGAATGGAGTTCATTATTAAAACGGATTCGCTACTTTTGAAACAATTTTAAGATAGTTCAATAATTTAAATAGCTTCTATATTTAAGTTAATTTTAGTTAAGTTTTAAGTTAAGTTTATCTTAAGCTTTGGTATATATTATATTATACTAATAATAATTCAACATTATATACTATATATATATAATATATAACATATATAACTATATATAATATTATACATATATATAGATCTTATTCTGTCTATAATATATAATATATATATAATAATATATATATATATATATATCATATATATCATAAATATATATATATTATATATATTATATTCTAAATTTTTCCAAATTTTAAATATATTTCAAATAGGTATTAAACTCTGTCAATGGTGACTTCATAGATTAAATATGATTCAAGGCATTTAAACCGTACATTATTATAGCAAATGACATAATTTTTCATTGTAGGTTAAAATCATGAAGTATTTCTTTATAAACACTTATCTATAAATATTATAAATGTATTAAAATCTAATCATTTTCTGCTCTTTACATTACTATAGACAATAGAACTCATTTTCACTCTAAATTACTTAAAGAAAAAAAAAAAAAACAAAATGTTTGTTATGAAAAAGTTTTATAATTTTTATTTTTTTATTTATACTTTTTTTTATTATTATTATATTATATTGCTTTATCTATTATTATTCATATTATTATTATTATTATATATTATTATTATTATTGTTGGTATTTTATTATGTTAGTGTATAGTTGTATTTTATTGTTTATGTTATTGTTACTTGTTGTTGTTGTTGTTGTTGCTGTTGTAATTGTTGTGTGTTGTTGTTGTTGTTGTTGTGTTGTTGTTGTTCGTTGTTGTTGTTAGTTGTTTGTTTTGTTGTTGTTTTTGTGTGTTTTTGTTGTTGTTGTTATTGCTGTTCGCTGTTTGTTGTTTTTTTTTTGTTTATGTTTTTTCAGAAATAAACACCATTCACTCACGTGGCAGAGCCCCTAATCAGGAGGAGGGGTGTACTCAATTAACGCCCGATCAGGACGAGACCAAGCCCAAGGAGAGAATAGCTCACATTCTCCCACCCGACCAGTTGCAAACCTGGAACCATCGATTTGTTTGGCGAGTGCTCTACCACTGAGCTATCGGGCGCCTTTAGGATCCCTTGAATAATGGGAAAAGAAAATGATCTTATAACAAAAGAAATAGTACAGCAATTAGAACAAAATGGAACGCATTGTAAGTTTATCTGTAGAACAAGAATTGTGGAATAAGGTAGTTTGGAATTAGCCTGAGCTGAACAATGGTAAATGAAACTATGATTGCAGTAGATCATAAAAATAAGAAATGCAGAACAAAACAGATTCTTTTGAACCTAGAGATACAATGGAACAAGAATAAGTTCTAGAATGTGAATGGAACAGTTTTTGAAAAAGAAAATGACATTCATGATGAATAATTTGGACAACAATAGGAAATATTCACATATCCTAAAGGGAGCCAGAGGATACAACTTTTTCTAAATCCTCCAAAATTAAAAAAGGGGAATCGCAGAGCGTAAATAAAAATAACAAACGCCACACATGCACAAGCACCAGCTTAATATACTATATACTATAATATTTATGGAAATTGTTCATATAACTTCTATTATATATATATATAGATATATACCGTTATAATTAATATAAACATAAGAGTTGTGTAGTTTGATCTAAGAAAAATACAAAGGATTGGAATAGAACAAATAGAAGCCGACCTATTTATATTATATATATATATAAAATGATATATATATATACTATATATATAATATATAATACTATATAACTAGATATACTATATATATATATATATATAGATATAATACTATATATATATACTATATATATATATATATATATATATATATATATATATAATATATATATATATATATATATAACAATATATATATACTTAATATATACTTATAGTATATATTATAATATATATTAATTATAATATATATACTATATATATATTATATATATATACTATAATATTTATAATACTATTATATAATACATACTATAATATATTATATATATATATAACGAATTATATACAAGACACCATATCCCGCATTGCTGCAGGGTAGCGTTGATGTATGATAAGATTTTAAACTTTCACCACCATTTACTAATAGAAACAAATGATAGAACGGGGTTTTTAGCCCCTTGCTATCAGACGAAGATTATTGTGAATTTTCTTCCTATGACTCGACGACTTCGCGAAACGCATCTTCACTTTTCCTAATATTTATAATTTAAAATTTCTTTTCTTTTCATTTTTAATTTTTCATTTGATTCAAAATAATTAATTAAAAGAAATGTTGTCCAAATAAATGTTGCTCCTCCATCTCGGATTTCATATGAAAATAATTTTGAAATAAATATATAAAATTTTGAAATTCTGAGTCGTTTTCATAAATTTTCTTTACTAGATATGAAACTTCAAACTCTAAATTACTCTCTTCTCATAATGCAATCCACATAGTACTCATTTAGTAGTTTTCTTCTCTGATTTACAATCCTCTCTCCAGTATGTAATCCTTTCATACCTTCAACATTCTTCTGCGGTATTCCTGGTGATCTTTTACTTTTTGTCCTCTCCTTCGGTTTCCACCCGGCCGTCCCACAACTCCTTTTACAGTTATGGATCAAGACAATAACGAAAATATAAATCAGTTATATATATACTATATATTACTATAGTATATATACATATATATATACCACTATATAATATAAATATATATAATATATTATAACAATATAATACATATAAAAAAAACAATAATATATATATTAAATATAAATATAGATTTATATAAACTACTACTATATATATACTATATATATAATATATAATATATATATATATATATAACTACTATAAACACAGGGATTATATACATATAATAACTATATAATACTATATATACATTAATATACCTATAAAATATATAATAATAGTATATTATATTAATATATACAAAAAAAACGCTTATATATACTTATAAGACGCTAACTAAATATATATTATATATATCATATAATACATATATACATATAAATATAACATATATAATTAATATATAAAATATATAATAAAATATACTATAATATACATAATAATTAATACATTCAATTAAACTTATAATAAGAAAAGAAGAAGAAAAAAGAAAAAACATGTAATAATTTTTATGGCAAAATTAGTTTAAAAATAATCGATTGCAAATTAAAATTAAAAAAATTCGGAATTTGCTATAAAAGAAACTACTGTATTAATATAATTATTTGAGCTCACAATTGATGTAACTTGTTCAATTCATATTCCACCCAACTCTCACTCCTTTATTAATTACTTCAACGTAAACAATACTCTTAAATACTAATATTTCGCTCCAGAATAATGTTTGCATCAAAAATATTTATATCACACCCTGTAAGAATATTTATAATAATTAATACATTAATAATAATAACATGCTCGATATTATATATTATACTACGTAAATATTACAGACTTGTAAAGTTTTTAATTGTAGACTAAGTAGCTATCATAATACTATATATATAGTACTATACGGTATATACTATATATAGGCTATAATATATATAGTACTATATATATATAGCATGTCAGATTTTTTTAAGTGCTCACGAGGAGTGTTAGGGCTATGAGAACGGCGATCTCCTTAGCAGTACAAAACAGAATGGTAATGATATTGAAGTCATCCGTACAAATTCTAAGGATGAAGGTTGAGACTCGTTTTTTCTTTTTGTCGGGCGGGCGGGGGGGTGGTTTTTTTTTGTTGTTTGGATAGCTAAAATTTTATTTTTTTTTAAACTAAAGAAGTCAGCCCCGTAGGTCAAGACCCGCGAATGATGCCACGCGCAACAGCGGAAGCCGTCTCCTCATCGTCGACGCATAATCGCTACTCTCCCCGTATACGTGCACTAACGATTACTCATGAAGGGTTCGGGGACTAGCACTAAAGTGTAGACTGCCCTCCCCGTGATACTGCCACCGACCGACCGGCCTTATTCTCCGCGTTTTCTTCCGCGACCACTCCTGTCATCCCGGTCTAGTTTCTTGGCGCCTCTTCACGCGCGCCTCCGGTCCTCCGACCATCTCCCAAATCGGCGCTGGCGGCCTGCACCACCTCTCCCCCCTCTCCGCCTCCCTCCGTCGCGCCTAACCTCAACATTTGGTGAAATAATTTTCTTTCTTTGAAAATTTAAGTTTACTTTTTTCACGCCAGCGCGGCGAGCCACGGGGGGACAGCACGCCCCGCCCCCGGGCACGCCGTCTTCACACCCCCGACGCGGGATGGCGGGGACAACCCCGCGAACACCAACCTCCCCCAAACCCACCGCCACCCGCCCTCTCCCGCCAGCACCCCAGCCGCGAATGCCTCGCGACTTCAGCCCCGTTCCCGCGCCCCTCCAACGCCACGCGAGAGACCCGAACTCCCCTGCCACCTTTGCGTTTCACACCCTTAGGGTATTCCTTTACGCCTCTCAAAAAAAACAACACTCTCTACTTCCCAAAACAACAAAGAAAATAAAAAAAAAAAAAAAAACTCAAACCTCCCATCCTCTCCCAGAACTCTTTCGCGCCTGATTCCAAACTACTACTATTCTGTTTTACTGCTAGACCTACCCGTTCTCATACCTCTACCACTACTGCGCCGCCATTACAAAAAACTCTGAACATCCTCCTACCTCATACCTACTACCACAACCCCACCACTCCCCACCCCCCTCACCCCTACTCACCCCTACCTACTACTCACCCCTACCTCACTCACCCTCACCCCTATAATACACTCACCCTACCCCCCCCACCCACCACACCCCCACAGCCGAACCACGCCCCACCAAACCCGCCCCTCCCTAACACCCTCACCCCCCCTATATTACTACCCTCCTATATAATTACCTACATATACTACGCCCTACTATACTATAACCTATATCACCTACCCTCACCCCCCCATATCACCCCATATACTCACCCTCACTACCTACCTTACTCATTACTACTATTCCAACTATATATCACCTACCACCTCCATCACCACCTCACCACCTATCCCTAAGGCTATACTATACATAGGGGATATATATATATATTATAGTATGTATATACTATAATGTAACTATCATATGATAATATAATAATATATACTGTAATATATATAATAATATACAGCACATCTATTATATATATATTCACTATTATATATATATAATATTATAATATAATATATATAATATATACAAACACTTATTTGTAACACAAATAATTGTGAAAGTAGCCAAAAAGTAAAACAAAGCTAAAAAACATAAAACAAAGTAAGTCCTTTACTAAGCACACACCTAATTATTCTTTTAATTTTCTCTTACACCTAACAATAAAAAACACTCCTATTACACACCACCTTCTCCCACTCACTTCACCCACATTACCTCTCGCCCAGGACCAATGCTACTCCCCTACCTTACTCCTTCCTCCCACCTATCACTACCACCCACCCACCCCTCATACCCATACCTCACCGTCATACCCCTCGGCCCTACTACCCTCCACCTACCCCCTATACCCTACCCCCCTACTATTACCCTACCCTCCCCTCACCCTATAACCTTATCACACACCCCTCCACCCTACACCTACAATCTCTACCACTACTACCCATCACCTCCTCACACCCTCACTACCCCCCATACTCAGCTATACGCCCTCATACTACCTATCTCACCCCCACTACAACTACCTATACCTACTATACTCAATATCACATACTATACCCCACTCAATACCTACTCTACTAGCTACTACACTACCTCCACCTCCCTCCACGACAAGTCATCATGGGATGCAGATTTTTGCCGGTATTCTTGCTACGCCCGTTAACTACGGCATGATATGCGCTCGGAGCGTGGGGCCTGTGTTCTGTGACTTTAATCTATATATATTATATATATATTATTATATTATATATATATATATATATAAATTACTACTTTAATCAACCAATACCCGTACATAATATAATATATATATGAATATCTATATATCTATACTATAATAAATTATATATTATTAAGTCGCTTCTATTATATATATACTAATGATATATATATATATTATATTATATTACTATAATATATATATATATTACATATAAATATATAATATATATATAAAATACACATATACATATTACATATATTCTATTATCTATATAAGATAGCTTAATACTACTACGATATTTAATAATTCAAAGATAATGATATTATATTATAAACAAGATTCTACAATTGATTAGAACAGGGCACCCTAATTATTACTATTCTATATATATAATAAGTATATATAATATATATATATATAGTATATAACTAATAAGTAAAAATCACCCTTAACCATATTACATTAAAAAAAATGGTAACTTCCATTGCCTGCCTGTCAGACAACTTCCAAAAAGTAGCGAAGAGATGCCAAAAGGCAACAATTTAAAGCATCATTTTAAAGCCTAAATTCTCACTACACAAATCTTCCGCTATTCGATTCTGGCCGAACCATCACCTATTTTTTAAAATGATTGGCAAAATATAGATTATCTAAGCGCGATGATTCTTACACTTTTTGGTTTAATTGTTGACAATATCTTTTTATATTTATCATGTAATATCTTCATTCATCTTGAAAAATTTTTGCTTAATCAAAAAAAAAGATTTTAGGCATCCGCCGTCCTTACACCATCTATGAAAACTATTGCTGTTTAACTGCAATAATGAGCCGGTCGCTTCCTAGTATAATTATCTAACGGCCACGGATGCCCCCCCGGCCTAACGTCACTCGTCTCAGCGGACCTCACCCCCTACGCACAACTCACTGTACAGAGCCTGCACTCCTAACGCGTACTAGCGCCTAATACTACTATACTATCCACCATACCGTCCTAATCATCACACCTCATCAGCAGCCCGCTCCTATGACTAATAGAATATATATAACGCCTTACCTAAACACCCTTATGCCCCTAAACTTCTCGTACCCAACTACGTACTATAGTATATATTATCAAAAGCTACTTATCATAGTCTACTCCCCCCGCTTATATGTATATATATCATATACATATACCCCTATATAACGTTCTATATATATAATACATTAATTTATATTAATAATTGAGGATAGTCATATATATACTATTAATAAATTGTAGCGTTAAAAATCGTCCATTTCTGGCCACCTTGAGCGTGCTCAGAATGCATATTTCATTCCTCCGACTATTTTTTTTCGAATAATTCCCTGCGTCGCATTTAGCCTTTCGAGTCAATACGGTTAACGTTTGCGGCTACTTTGCTAGCATAATTTAGGTCATTAATGTTATGAAAGCGATAAGTAACGTGACCGAAATTGCCCCACGATTTTGTGGGGTGGGGCAATTCGTCACTTCCAATTTTCACATCCCCTTAAAAAGAACCCTCAATTAAAGTGTTTTATTTAAATAAATTATGATCAAGTCATTACAGTTTACAACATAGTGTATTACAATATTTTATTTTAAAAATGGGTTCGAAAACTAACTAAAATTGTTCGATCTTTGAGAGCGTTCGGTTTTGTCAAACTGCCAAAATCTTTAAAAACAAGCATTACCTAAGGATTTTCCTTAATTCTAAGGTTGCTTATTCTTTTTTTATTCTGTATTACACAGAATTAAGGAAATTCTTTACTGTTGGTGAGCTTTTTTTTACGATTGCGATGTTTGACAAAACTGAAACGCAAACGCTGTTTGACAAAAATTGAACGCATAGCTCAAGCGTTTAGGTACTCTTATTTAAACATAAATAGTATTTACTAATATTATTTAAGAAAATTGCGTTGAAAATCTATAAAAAGACGATGTTGCGTCGTTTTTGTCAAACACAAAATCGTAAAAAATCATGCTCCCAAACGCAGCCGACCTTTGTCTAATCTTTTTTGTATCTCTAATAAACGAAAAATTAAGAAAATTCTTTACGTTTGTGAGGCTTTTTTTTTACGATTTTCAGCTGTTGACAAAAATCGAACTGTAATGTTAATAATTCTGTAAGGTACTTCTTCTTTTTTATTCTTTATATTACACAAATTAAGGAATTTTTACGTTTGGTGAGCGTTCTTTTACGATTTGCGATTTTGGCAAAAACGAACGCAAACGCTTTGACAAAAACCGAATGCAAACTCGAGCGTTTTAGGCATATTACGTTTCGTAAAAAAAACCAATGCAAGCAACGAAAACTGCACTTTAAGGGTCTGGTAAAAAATCATCATCAGATTTCCTGCCCGTGTTACTTTTGTCTGTAGTGATGAAACCATCTTGCTGAACAAAAATTTGGCTAATACGTTAATTAGCACTAAGTTGAATCAAATTTACCTACTAAAATGATATGTATTCCTGGGAAAATTAATTAAACATTTTATTTGCGAAACTGTAAAACAGATTAAAACTTTTTACATTGATAGAAGATTTCAATGTGACGAATGTGCCCACGCCCAAATTTTTAACCTGACCGAATTGACCCCATGTTCTAAACCAAAATCTCTTCGACTCATCAGCCTAAGCGTAGCACCAACAGAGATCTCACATCACGTTTAACTCCTCTTGCCTGAAGACTCCAACGATTGCATTAATATTAACTATTTTTAAAGTACCTATATCTTGGTACCCAACTTAATGCCTAGCAGAGCTACAAATTATTTTGACCCTCCTATGATCTTAGCAATAAACTAAAATCTCCACCACCCCCTACATTTTACCTCAGCTCGCCTCAGAAAATAGAAATATGAGTCCCAAAATTTAAATTACTGATTCACCCTGTTCTTCCGCTTTTAAGGATCCTCTTCTCCCATTTTATACACTTATTTTACATCTTTCATAAGTTCATTTGACTCGTATCGGTACAGTAGGATATATGAAAGCACCTCCGACCCCCCGCACATGCCCCACGTACGACACGAATTGCACCCACCCATGACAACGACATTTACCCGTCTCTACGCGCTGTCACTATAAACTCGCTACTATTCCACCATACTTACTATAACACAGTCACCTACAATTACCTACCTATACCTATATCACCATATATCACCTACCAACTAACAACCTACCACTCCAGAGGCAGCAGACTCATAACTACAGTTAACCCTATAATATGACATCGCATACCCCTCTGATACTACTCTTCTAGTATAAAGCAACCTTACTCACTCATCAAAACCTCTACAGACGATTCACCGCCTAATCCCTGATTCTTATGCACAAAGCTATCATATAGATCCCTTATACTATCCATTACGTTTCATTCACTTATAATAATATAAGCTATACTAGCAATACATCTCACACAGTCCAGCTTAAAGCCTTCCCTCAAATTACGATTCCGCCCTCAAATACGATATCACCCCATTCTGATTCACACTGCGCTTATATATCTCCTGAACACTTCTAGTAATCCCAGCCATCCGCACACTTAGCAGCACGACACTATTCATATAATATATACTGAGTGTCATACCATCAGTGCCGTCTATCTAATATATATACATAGTAACTAATATAATATATATATATATATACTATGATATAATATATATATATATAATATATTATATAATAATATATAGATATATATAATATACTATAATATATATATATTATATATCAATATATATATAATATACCAAATATATATACTAATATACATACATACATATACTTAATATATATATATATATATATACTATAATATATCTATATATATATTTTATATATAATATATATATATATTATATAATAGTATATAACTACTATATATATTATTATAATAACTACTATTATATATTATTATATATTATATATATAATAAACAAAAGACTCATCACATAGTTTAATTGGCAAGAAAGAAAAGTTTGTGGGAAAAAAATAATAACAATGGCAAAGGGAGAAATAAAAGAGCGAAGTTGGAAATTAATGTTTGAAAATGAAATCTTATCTTTAATGCAAAGAATAATCAAAGAAACTATTTTTTTTATGATTATAAAAGAATCGATTGGTAAATATTGACACATTCGATGCAAATAAAAACGAGAAAAATATATATAATATATATATATATATATATGATATATATACTATAGTATATATCATTATATATATTATATATACATATACCCATATAGCAAATACTTCTATAATATATATATATATATATAATAATATAATATTTATATATATTATAATAACTATATAGTATATATATACATATATACATATATACTATTATATATATATATACTAATTAATTTAAATTATATTAAATATAACTACTTATCTTATAAATATATATATATATGATATACTATAATTATATATACTTATATAGTATATATTATATAATATATAATATTATATATATATATATATAATTATAAATATATATATATATAAAATAATATATATTATATCTAATATATATATAATATAATAATACTATATATATAGTAATATAAGAGTATATATATATAATACTATATTAATATATTATATATTATTATATATATAATATATATATATAATATATATATTTATATATAATATAATATATATATAAATATTAAACTATATATATATAATATATATATATATATATAATAATTATAGTATATATTATAATATATATATACTATATATAATATATATATATATATATAGTATAATTAGAGGGCTAGCGGATATTCGCATCCCGCATTACTTTTTGGCGGATAACGGATTAGTATTCATTTCTGAATTATGAGAAAAGGACGTGCCACTACATTTATAATAAGTAATACCGATAATATAAATAATATATATATATACTATACATATATACTATACTTATACTATCATATATATAAATATTATATATTATATATTACTATATATATGTTTAACATACTATAATATATAATATATATTATATATATATATATATATATATACTATTTATATATATATACATTATATATTATATATCTATATATAACTATATATATATATATATATATAATATATATATTATATATATACTATACATGTATATAATATATATATATATTATAGATATATAATATATAGTATAGTACCTATATATACTATATAACTATATATATACATATATTATATATATATATATATATATACCTATATATATTCATAATATATACTATACATATATAATATAACTACTATAATAATATTATATATACTACTATTAAATAATAAATACTCATATACTATATATATATTATAATACTAATACCTTATTAATACTAGTTTAATATAAACTATACGTATATTATAAATACTATTATATTATATAAAATATATAGGTATATATAATATATATATATATATATATATATATCTCTATTTATATCATATAATTATCTTATATACGTAGATAATAATAATTATACAATATCCCTTAATATATATATACAATATATATATTATATATATATAATATATATAACTATATATAGTTATTATATATATAATACTAATATATAATATCTTATATATATATAAATTATATATATATACTTATATTAACTAATAATAATATAGTATACGTCAGATATATATATATTTAAAGTAAGGCATCTTTACACAGCGATGACAAAAGGATAAGCTGGGAGATAGAATCAATAGATTTACATAAACTCTGCAAAACGCATGACGCATGTGCAATAGCAGTTTTTCAAATCTCTATGATACAAAAAAACTCAAAACTTACATGTCACAAATCCCACAATTTTATTGGATGTCTTTTGCCCATCAAATGCTACTTAAAGCTGAAATATCACCACCCAATTAAAAAACAACACGATCTACAGAAAACCAGACCTTGCACATTACCAATCTTGTTTAGCCATATCATTCGCTGCAATTCGATAATGAACGTCTTTTCGCACCTCTAGCAGTCGACTTTCATGGATATGTCAAAAGACACTATTATTGATTCGAAACATCTAATCATTAGAGAAAGAAAAAGCTGTATCAGGATAAAGGGTTTTAGTCATGTGGACGTGGAACAAATTGATAAAAGTTATCCACATCTTGCAGATAGTCCTCAGGAAAATATCTCATGCCATGCCCATTCAAACAGTGATTAGCTTCACCGTGAACACATCTTTCCAGTGGTGCAGATCTCATTCCCGTCCGAACCATAAGACTGATTAAGCCCAACAACTATCCCAGAAAGGGCTCAAAGCTTTTTGTTTTTGATAGCCATAATGGAGAATTTAATAATTTCATGCATTAATATTAAAACCTTTTTCCAAATGGTTGGAGGCTCGCGAAAGAGGTTGTGGCGGTGCAAAAGAATTTATGTCCAAGAGACCTTGCACACTCTCAGGAACATGGATATATATATCTGATATATCTATATAATATCATAATATAAAACTATACATATATACACATTATATATATATATATATTATATATATATATAATATATATATATAATATATATATATATATATATATATATCATCATATTGACTATATATATATATATAAACATACCTTTGGCTATAAACTCTAGGAATAATTATCCACCTATTACCCATCCGCACATCCGCTCGGAGATGATTTTACCTATCCACAATCCTCATCCGCATCCACGCCCGATAGTTAAAAAACTCATAATCGCTACACCTGCTAATTACATTCATCAATAATACCTATATCCGCATCCTATGCGCTGCACCTACATCCACAATCACACAATATATACTTAATATACTAATATATATACTAACATATATATTTATATACTATTATATTAATATACTAATATTATATAATATATATATAATATAATATATTATATATATAATATATTATATATAACTAATATATATATATATATTATATACTATATATATATATATACTAGGGATACATACAATATATATATATACTAACTATATATAATACTATATACATATTAACTATATTATATATATATACTATATATACTATATATTACATAATCATATACTACTAATATGATATATAATATATACTATATTATATATATAATATATATATACATCATTACTATTTTCACAGCAGCATTGATAATTTAAATAATAATTATTTATATTTATAAGTGTTTTCAAATCATCCTGGGACAGTTAAAATACTTTCTTAAAATTGTCTTGAGAGAGATAATGAAAGTTTTTACCGGAGAAGTAAAACTGAAATAAAAATAATGAACAACAGCAAGAGAGAAACTAAAAATAGTAAAATGTTTCAAGAATACGATTTCCAAACGTTCAATAAGTGTTAGTTTATGTGCATTAAAAAGATAATTCAAGAAAAGTAAGATAACAATTTAAATAGTATAATGGTAGTTCATACACTTTAAAAAAATAGTTCAAGAATAGGATTTCCAAAGGTTCACTAATAATAAGTTTATACCTATTAGAAATAGTTCAAGAATATGATTTCCAAACCTTAAATAAGAGTAAGTTTATACTCATTTATAAAGATAGTTCAAGAATTGATTTTCAGTTGCTTAAGATGAGAATAATAAATACTAAACACAGTAAAAAGATAGTTCAAAAAAACAACTACAAAACGTTGAACATGAATTAATTTATACACATTAAAATTATAGTTAGTTAAAAATATGATATCCAAGTTTTTAAGAAGAGTAAATTATACTCTTAAATATAGTTCAAGAAGATGATTTTCAAACGTTTAAGAAGAATAAGTTAAAAAGATAGTACAAGAATATGATTTCTAAAAGATTGAAAATAGTAAAATATAATTATAATAATATATTTTAAGAATATGATATCCAAACGAACAGCAAGAGTAAGATATACTCATTATAATACATTTCAAGAATATAATTTTCAAACTTTCAAGAAGAGTAAAATAACAATTAAAAACAATAAGATTATTCAATAAAATGATTACTAGATGTTCAACATGATTAAGTTATACACATTTAAGAAGTTCATTTCCAAACCTTCAAGAAGAGTATATTAAACTCATTATAGATTTAGTTCAAGAATATGATTTCCAAACGATCAGGAAAAATAAGGTAAAATTGTAAAAGAGTATGACTTTCACACGTTCAAGAAGAGTAATGTAAAACCTAGAAATGACTAAAAGATAGTTCAAGAAAATGATCTGCAAATGATCAGCAGAACTAAGTTACAAATAATTAAAAAAAAAATAGTGTTCAATAATACAATTGACAAGCGTTCAAGAAGAGTAAATTTTTCTTATCATAAATATAGTTGAAGAGTTAGATAAAATCTAAAGACAGTAATGAGATAGTTCAATAAACTGATTGTCAAACTTTCAACAAGAATAGGTTTATACACACTAAAAATATAGTTTGACAATATATTTTAAAAATGTTCAAGAAGTACTAGTAATTCATTCTCATTATAAATATAGTTCACAGTATAAACGTAGAATCCTTCCAGTTCCCCTACTGACAAATCTCTCTGTAGCAACTTCGTAAATCTGCCTTTCCTCCTCTTATTCCATCTCTGCATTTGTGTTGCTAATTCTCCAAACTGAAAAGGCTTTAGTCTCTCGGCCCCTCCGCTTCAACCTGATATTCTCTATGTCTCAAATCTAGCACTTTCCCTCAGTGTCAGGGAGGGAAAGCTCTCACATGTCCAAACCTATTCCGAAAAAAGGAAGCCGCTCTGTTTCTTCTAACTATCGCGCTGTAGTTCTCACTTGTATTCTATCTAAGATCTTGAAACCCTCTCAACTCACTTCCTCTAGATCATCTGGAAACTCTTCGATCGCCAGTACGCTCTCCGTTGCACGAGCTTTACTGGCGAATACATTTCCTATCTACAGAAATTTATGGTCTTTTCGCTCTTAGTGAACTACTTGGGAGGACTTGGGTGGTGGCGGTGACATATCCCACAAGCATCATGACCCGAGTATGGCACCGCGTCACTGCTCTCCAAGCTCCCCTCCTTTGGGTTTCCTCCTTCTCATTTCTTACTTATGTCTAGGCTTTCCTTCAAAATACGCTCAATATCGGCTGTTGTTAATGGGGCGGGGCGACTTCTTCTTCTTTCTGTCCAATAGTGGTGTTCCTCAGGGTTTCTGTCTTATCTCCTACTTTATTCCTACTTTCTTTAATGATTCTCACCTGCACCCTCTAACTCATCCATTCGTTTCCGATAAACTCGAACCCGTTCATTATTAATCTTTAATCAATTCTTACTCCCACTTTTACTTCTGAATTGCCTCTCGCTTAATCTTTCCGATTTTATTTTCGCTGATGAATATAAATAACTTTGTGAAATTTCATTCTTTAAACACAACTTTTACAAATCTTCCTTCTCCAAAATACCTTTCTAACTTTCCTGTCTCTTTTGACGGTTTTGTCGTCTCTCCTGTTGACAATAATAAACATCCTTGGCCTTAACATGAACAAATAAATGTCTTGGAACCTCCATCACAACGGTTGCTGGGGCGGCCTCAAAAAACTGGAAGTTTTGTTTAGACTGTGAGGACTTTCCTCCTTTTCTCGGTTGCTCCGCTATACAAAGGGTCTCATCCGCCCTGTATGGAGATACTGCTCTAATATCTGGGGGTGGTTGTGGTTTCACCCGGCTTGTTGGACGCGTCGAAAGTCAAACGACAAAAAAGCCAAAAATGGCTTATAAATGTTCTGTACTTTCCAGTGGTCACCTGACCCTCTATCTTGCGCCGCATGTTGGTGCTCTATCTCTATCCTATAGGTTACCGCAGCGGCAAGTGCCTCAGAGGGAACTTCATCACTCGCTACCACCAACTTTTACCGACGCCTTCGTAGCCGATAGGGTGCTGATTATCCTGCGCACGAAGTATTTGTGTGGGACTTGGTATACTTCAGGCTAGTTTGCTGTTGGTTCTGTTCTTCCCCTTTTCTTTTTTTTTTTTATTTTTTTTTTCCCACCACCTCTGTTTCTGTGGAATCTCTTCCATTCTTCGTATTTCCTTACTGAATTTAATCGTCCTCACTTTAAAGCTTTGCGTCTGTGCTCATATGCGTAATTTCGCGCGTTAGAGGGTGAACTTTTAGAGTACTACACCCCCCCCCCTTGAATAGGGCTTTGCCCGTGAGTGGTGGTGACACTGTAAAAAACAATCCGTTTGAATGGGCAGAATATGTGGCAAATGAAACGAATCTCCTATTCCCCCCCCATCCAAAACATCATCTCAGATTATCAGAAAAATCGTAAATCTTTCCTCCAACATACCTCAGATGGATCTTATGCGCAACCACACAAATTTTTGAACCTTTCAAACTTAAATCTTAAACCTTTTAGGACCTTCTACGTACTCCACACACACATAAATTTACCATAGCTCCTCTACCACAATTCACTCATTCAGAAATGCAAATTCCTCTTATCCCCCTTCATTCTTTCCACCCAGCAACACAACGATTTTCACACACACTACCACTTCATTTTCACCCGTCTTCCTTTCATTCTTTTTTCAGTCACACGGCGAAGCAAATCAAACTCCTTGCCCACTTTTCTAAATTCATGCCATCACCTCTCTCCTCATCTCCTCAACATTTAGTCCTCTGACACCTTCAGTAAAGATAGGAGTGTAGTACATTTCGCGAAGGATAGAAGGGCGCTTACTGCGATCACGACCATCTTCGAGCATGCATTAGCATTCCTGGCAAAAAATGAAGTGGTATGTAGGCAGCCAAACCTAACTACCACCGCTCCTTAGTTCGGCCTTCACGACACGCAGGGACATACGAATGTGCGGAAATTTTTCTCCCATAACACGATATGGATATAAGGGATAGGGATGTCAGTAAGATTGTTGTTAAGAAGAGGGGTGTGGATATAGTATTAAGGATGTCTGTAAGATGATGTCTAGAAGAGGGGTGTGGATATTAAGTATGTGTATATGATATGTTGTACTGGAGGATGAGTGTGGATATGAACGCATAACAGAAAGGCGAACCATTAGGCACTGGAATTGTGGGACCATAAAAAAAATGGGTATATATATATATATATATATATATATATATATATATATATATATAATATATATATATATATATATATATATATATATATTATTTATAATAATATATAATATATATATATATATCATACAAGGTGGGCGATTATCCGATAAATTATCGCGATCAATTATCGCCGGGATAACGGTTATCGGGTTATCTGTTATCCGTAAAATCTTTTACCGATAATCGTTATCGCGATAATATTTTTTGGTTCCAAACTAACGATAACTATATGGCGATAATTTATCGCGATAACGGTTTCGAGTTATCTGCTTATCGATAAAATCTTTTATCAATTAAAAGATGTTGACGATATCTTTTTGTATATAATATAGTATTATATATATATATATATATAATATATATATATATATATATACTTATATATAACACTTTATTATTATTATATTATATATTATATATAATATATAATATATATATATATATATATACTATATATATATATATTGAATTTAGTCAGGAATATGCGTGGGTAAATAAACTAAATAATTTAGCGAGACGTTATCAATTCTTTATATCGTTTTACTTTTTAGCTAATGCAGAAGTAATTGCTTCCAGTTTTAAAGTAGTTAAAAGATATTTCTTTTCTGCCAATATCAGGTCATGGCACCAGTCGCCGTTGCACAGGATCAAATCCAAGGGGAGAAACAGTGCTGGGCTGCGTGATCCCCACCCTCATTGTGATAAAAAAAAAAGCTGATTGACCTGGCAAGACCAAATTTGCCAATCTCCAGTTTCTGCGACCTTGGTCAATATGTTTTTTTAACCCCCTTACCCTTGACGTCATTGACAAAAGAGGTTCTCCAGCTACTTTGAATATGAGGAGTACCTTCTGGCCACTGACCTTTCACCCCCAAGTTATCGGCTGATGTGAATTGAGAGCTTTGAAGAAACAATGAGCCAAAAAGCTCAGGGTTCCAAGGCCGGCCTGAGGAGAAGAAGGTGAGAGTTATGCGGCTTTAACCGAACTCAGATGAGAACGCCAACCAGTACCAGCAGCAGCGAGGGAAAGGGACATGGAAGAGGAAGGACTACAGACTCAGCATCTGTTGATGCTGTGATGTACCAACTGACCACCTAACTCAAAGTCAACCGTCATCAATGATCAATCAAGAGTAAGCATGCTCTCATTGCTAAATAAGTGGCGTGCAGGCGGAAAAATACAGCAGAACAGCCTGTTCAGGACCTAGCTTTTAACAATGAAAAGGTTGCATCAATTTTATTCTTATAAAGGTACAATACTGCAATGCCGTCTAGCGCTGCTGTGGAGTGATTGCTTCTCCCTTGGCAAAGATATGCTACAGAGACTAAGAGGAATTCTCTAGCCAGATGGAAAACTTTAATCTATGATCATGTTTACGAGGGGAAATACAAAGCTGTGCAGGTACAGGCCAAAACCTAGTATCTTTATATTTTTCATATTGATAAATTGTAATTAACTAGATTCTTTGATTTCATTTCAAATCCTTTTTTAACCTTTTATCTTTGGCTTTTTACATACGTTATAGAATCTATAACAATCAGAGCTATTAAATTAGAAAATAAAATTTTATTATAAAAAACACTGAGAAACAAAAAAGAAAAAATTAAATTTTATTTAATAGATATCCAAAGTTTTACGTATACTCACCACCGCCCCAGTCAGCAACATTCCCCATCACTCTTTCTACCCGTACGCCCCTGTCGTTTAAAAGAAAAACCTAAAATGTTTCTTAAAACTAAGAATGGAGGTGAACAAGATGTAAGTAAATTTTATTTTAACATTTTCTTTAAAACCAAAGTCGCGTTTTTTTTTAAACATTTTACTTTAAATAAAATGAATACATAAAATCTTGATTTATCGATTTATTCGGTTATCGAAAGCGCCGATATTTTATCACGAGTTTATCGGATTATCGGTTATCCGATGATTAGGTTTTCGTTATCGATTTATCGGTTATCGCGATAACATTTTTTCGTTATCGCTGACCCAAACCTAGTATATTATATATATATATATATATATATATATATATATATATATATTATATATATTATATATATATGATATAGCTATATATATATATATATAGTATATTTTTTTTATTAAAAAGGTATACTACTATATATATATATATATATATTATATATATATATATATATATTATATTAATATATATAGCTATATATATAAAATTATTATTTATTTATTATTATTATTATTATTATTATATTATTTATTATTATATTATTATTATATTATTATTATTATATTATATCTTATCTATTATTTTATGAATTTTAATATTATTCCAAAATTCTTAATATTTGTCCAATTAATCCGGCAAAATAATCGGCGAATTTTGCCGATGACGATTGACGATGACGATTGAAAAAAATATGCCGATTTTTGGACGATGCCGATGACGATTAATCGTCCCATCACTAATATATATATAATATATATATATATATATATATATATATATATATATATATTATACTATATATTATATATTTTATATATATATTATATTATATTATATATATTATATATATATAATATATATATATATATTTATAATACCACACAGGCATCAGAAGTGTTTAAGGAGCCCCTTGTACGAATGATGCAAGCATTAGAAACCATTTCCATTGAAGGAGATACCCCACAAGAAAAAGCTTTTTTCAGTTGCATTCAGCGGCATGTAAGTCGTCATTCAATCATGGCTATGATTTGATCGCGAAGTTTCCCCTTCCTTTTGGGCCGATGTATAAGCCAGTTGTAAACTGCTCTCCCAATTCAAAACCTTGAATTATCGTCAAAACTTCGCAGCACATTCAACACATTGTGGAAATGGTTAGGGCTTAGGAACCATCGGAAAGACGAAGAAAAAAATCACCGATGAATGTTATTAAGAGCTAATCAAATCGCCGAGCAACTGGAACTTGTATAAATATACCACGAATTGTTGGTAGGCAGACACGCAGCACCTGCAGCAACCTTCCAGCAACAAATTCCACGGAATTCTGGAGAAGAGGTCCTTAATAGTCCGTATCTGGATTCTATAACCTCTTCTTTGGAATTTCGGTTATTGAAAATACACCTGCTTATGCCTTAACAAATCTAAATCCTTTCCACATTGCTACTTTCATTTAACAATTCAATGAGCTAAAAGGAAATAGACAGCTTCATTTATAGTTTCCACTAGATAGGCATAGAAAGAGAGAGCTAGAAACTTTGGTTACAAAATTTGGAAGGGACAAGAAGAAAACTGAAGTTACGTGAAGAACTAAAAAGATCTATGTTAGTCTCCCAAGTCTTAAAGAGACTGAACCTTTCTTTCGTCGACGAAAAAGGCTTTTGATGATACTACTCGCTCAGCCATGCACCACCAGTACAGTAGAGCTCTCTTAGGCACTTCTGCGAAGGATCCAAGACTTGGCTTCTAAAGTACTTATGGAAGATGACAGGTTAAACGGGTGGCTATGAATGAGTCGTGCACAGAAAATTTGTTCGACAGTTTTGCTCTTTTATTCAAACCCAGTATTGACTAAATTTGCCTTAAACCCAGGAAATTACTTTTTCTCCAATATCAATTTATGCAACTGCTCTTTATATTGTGAATTTTCCATTATTGCATATTTTAAAAAAAATTTCTTTGTTAATAAAATAATTTTATTTTTTAAATATAATCATTTAATTATCCATAAAATGTTCTAGTATTATGTCTTCTTTTATTATAATATATATATATATATAATATATATATTATATACTATATATATCTATATATATATATATATTATAATTATATATTATATATATATTATATATATATATATATATATACCTACTATATATATATATTAAAGAGCTCTTATAAAATTTTAAGCTTGCCCCCTAGCTTGAGAAAGCTGGCGTCACGCCTATATATATATATAATATATAATATATAGATATATAGATATATATATATTACTATTATTTATATACCTACTATATATATATATATATTATATATATATATATTACTATATAATATATATATATATATATTATATATATATATATATATATAATATTTAAATAATTTCTAATTATGTAAAATTGCATAAAATTGAATTTTAATTCTTAAGCTGCCTTTTTTAAATTTTTAAAAATTTAATTAACATAAATAGTTTGGCAATTATTAACTATTTCATAATTAACATAGCAACATTCTATTAAAAAAATTAAACAAATTAATTTTTTTATTAAAGGGGAGGTTGCAACTATTTATTAAGTTCAGTGCCCAATTTTAACCCCTTAAAAATGGACATAAAATTCGGAATTATCAGCCAATTTTGACCCTATAAACACCAAACTGTAGATTATTAAAACGTTGTTTTCTGGTGTTTTCTGTGTCTGTAGTCATTCTTTCAGGATTTTCAATTTTTCCAAACCCATGTTTTTGACATTTTTCAAATCAACTCCCAGAATTTTTTTCGAATTGACTTAAAACTTAAAATATGCATAGATGGCGTCCATTGATCTACAAAAGTCACGACAGAAACCTTTTCGATTTCTTGAGTTTTGTGCTCAGCGTTGTGTCCAATTTCAAAGCCCACTTTTTGGGGATTTTAAAATGAAAAATTTGCGATAATTTTTTTCTGTTCGAGCGAAGTGGAAAAAATTTTCCGAGCCTATTTAGTTCAGGGAGAGATGCACACTTTTTCACTTAGATAACTTCTTTGTTATATGTATTAGTTTTGGAGTTGTTTTTGGAACAAATGTTTTTCAAAAAATAAAAAAATTGAGTATTTTTAAAAAAAAAATTCTTTTGAGTCTACAAAACAATTATCTAAATAAAAAAAGATTGGCGTCTCGGTCCGACTATACAAGCCCTGAAATTTGATATTGATCGGATGTCATGTAGAAAAAATTGCATCTCAATATTTCACTTTTCTCAAACTTGTTTGAATTTTCGGAAAGTGAAAAATTGAATATATTACAAATTTACTCAGCCGTCAACATCAAATTTTAAGTTCTTGTATAAACGGGGAAGATTGCATTCTTTTTTACTTAAGATAATTTTTTGTATACTGCAAAAGAAATTTTTTTAAAAATTTCCAAAAAAAAATTTTTATGAAAATTTGTTCCAAGAACAATATCACAAAGCTTAATGCATAAACCAAGAAATTATTTAAGTAAAAAAAATGTGCATCTCTCTCCGATTCTATACCTGCCCTAAAAATTTAAATCCACTCCGCTTCAACAAGAAAAAAATTATACGCAATTTTTCATTTTTAAAATCCCGAAAAAAGTGGTTTAAAAAATTGAAAATAAAATGAGCACAATAACTCAAAAAATCGAACAAGTACTTCGTGACTATTTGCAGAGTAATGGTCCGCATATATGCATTACCTCAAGTTTGACAGTCATTTCGAAAAAAAAATTTCTGGAAGTTCCTGATGCGAAAAATGTCAAAAATATGGGTTTTGAAAATAACCACTATATTCTGAAAGAATCTACTACAAACGCAAGGAAAAACCCAAAACACACCAACGTATTTAGAGGGCAAAAAATCTACCAGTTTGGTGTTTATATTCAATCGGCTGATAATTCCGGAATTTATGTCATTTTTAGGAGGTGAAAAACGGCGTAGACGAGCCCAATATTGGACCCTGTCCTTTATTAAAATATCTCCTCTATAAATAATTAGTTTTTCCAATGTTTTCAGGAAGTAACTTTTCTTCTTATGCGTTATGAATTACCAAAATAATGAGAAATAGCCGTACCACTGCACCGGTGGCTCTCTAAATGGTGATAGACATTGATTGTAAACTTTTGTTTTTTTCATTAATTTATTTACTGATTTTTTGGACATCCTGTCAGGAAAGAAAAGACTCGGTATTCGAAATCCGGATTCGGAACTCGAAGCTCCAATCGACCGTATGTTGTAAAAATGCTCGATCCGAATCCGAATCCGAGATCCCGCACCGTCGGATTCGAATCCGAATCCGAATCCGTGGTGGGAAGGCTCGAATCCGAATCCGAATCGATCCAGCACCCGTTGGATTCGAATCCGATCGATCCGGATTACGAAGAGTTTGAATCCGGATTCGAATCGAATCGGTTCGGATCGCGCTCACTGATATATATATATTATATATATATTTATATATATATATATATATAATATATATTATATATTATTATATATATATTATATATATATATGTAATATATATAATTATATATATATTATTATATATTATATATATATATATATTATTATATATAGTAATATATATATATATATATATATATATATATATATATATACATATCTTTTTTATATTATATTGACAATATATATAGATATATATATATATATAATATATATATAATTTTCAAGCTCCATATACATACAATATATATATCTATAATTATATATTAACTATATAATCAGCAAACCCCAGGTGGCTCTTTCGTCTGTAGTGGATCCTTCGAGAAGGTCAGTAGTTAAGGGGAAAGTTCGTAGGCCACTCAAGGTCCCGACGCCTGATCGTTCTTATCAGTCGGAACGTTTGACTAACTGGATAACGCGGGCGTGTTTACAGATAACCGCGCGAAAATCGTGTTATCTTAGGTATTATTTTTCCATTTTATTTTTGTTTTTATGTTTTATTTATTATTATTATTATTATTTTATTATTATTATTATTTTTATTTATTATTATTTTTTTTTTATTATATATCTAAATACTATTATTCTTTTATTTATTTTCTTTATTTATTTTTTATTTTAGTTCTACTTATTTAAGAATTGTAGGTACTTACGCCCTCTACTGATTAGTCCTGGGTCTCATTAGGAGTATTATTATTTTATTATTTTATATTATTATTCTTTATTTATTATTATACGTATTGGTAGCT
>JABUQX010016953.1:7500-22500 GCA_015478945.1 Trachelipus rathkii | reverse complement strand
GCGAAACTATTTTGGACTAATGTTTAATATCGTACTATATTGTGTATGAAAAGCTTGTTGATACATATATTTACCAAAATACTTAATTTTTAATCACATGCCAATTGAGTTTTCTTGGCTATCATTTTTTTGTAAATAGAGCGTGTGCGTTTTTATAGATTTAAGTTTTTTAAACGTTTTTCCTTTAAATAAAACATCTTACACTTACTTCCAATCACCTCATACCTGTTCACATATTATGTATATTGAATCGCTAAATACCACTTTAAATAAAGTTATATAAGAAATAAATCGAATATTTCAGAACAATGCAGAATCATTTTATTATCAAAATTTTAAACATGTGTTGAATCCAAGCTCAACCTCTCGATATAAAGTATTTACGTGGTAAGAGAACGAATAAATTCATAATTATATTATTCATTATTTAGTTCGAGTTATTAGTTAGGTAGAGACAGACTTGCGCCGGTCTCTTCCTCTTATATTTGTAGTAAACTCAATTGATCGTCATTCGTCGCGCGGGCAAAGATTTTTTACTCCTAAGAATCAGTAGTTAGTCTGAGCGAGAGATTTCTAAATGATTCAATTTTATTATTATAGCTATTGATTATTGTGTTGTATTTTCTTTTAATTGATGATGAAAGTAAATAGGCTTGTCTGTTTTTTTTAACTCTTATTTAAGAATTTTATAATTAGTATACTTTTTATTTAATTTAATTTCAAGTTTTTTTTTAGACTCAGAAATATTTGGTAGGAGCTACCTACCCGGCCTACCCAATATATATACGGCCCCTGATATATATATATATTATATATAATTAATATTATAGTTATAATTATATAGTATATATAGTATATATTAATTAGTATGTATGTATATGTTATAATTAATATATATTTATATACTATATTAATATAGTATACTGTACATAAACCTTTGTTTAAATTCACAGAAAATACCCGTTAGATGCACTTTTTGAATGTTTGTAGTTCTTTAGGTATTATGTTGCTTTTCGCACATGTTTTGGGCAACAATTCCCGATTATCAATTAGACGACTATTGAGTCTTAAATCAGAATTTTAATGATCTGGGTGTAATATAATATGATGGATAGATAGATAATTGTATTTGAAGATGTATATTATATTATTATATGTATACATATATATAGTATTATATATATAGTAGGTTTTATATTGTATATATCTATGGGTGCAGACTTTGTAACATTAGTGACACGTAGTTACTAGAAGGCTACAGCATGGTACATAAAAATAAATACATGTTTCCGAAAATTCAGCGGTGAACAATTTATGTGGGAGTATATATAGACAAAATAAATATAACTATTGTAAAAATTAAATATAAAAATAAAAAAAAATATTGCAAATTGGTAACGATGCTTTAAGAATGTTCGGTTTTAATGAGTATTATACGCGCCGAGGAGCGCCAGGAGTTGCCAAAAATTGCTTTTTTATCATGTTCTCTCGTTTTTTTTTTTTAACTAAAGGCAAAAAACCCTGTGCGTAAACCACAAAGATAGATAAGAGTTAGGGGGTCGTTCGGGGTGATACCGGGAGGTGCGATGGAGGACTACGTTCCCCCTCTGTCCCAACGCCGGCTCGAGCCCCTAAAAAAAAATTCATTTTATTCTACCCTATTCTATGCGCAACAGAGAGGAAAGATACAAAAAAGCCAATTATTAGCAACTGTTTCGGTCCTTGGCGCGGAAATAATACTTTTTAGAGGAGTTATCTTACATTTTATTTTTAAATTATTATAAATTGAAAATAAGATTTTTTGAAGACTTTTATCTTATTTTATTTTTTTTTTTTGTACATTTCCTAAACTAAAGTTCTTCCACTGATTCCAAAAAGGTCATTGTTTATGTAGGTTCATGTTTGCGTAGAGTTATTAGATAAATGCATGGGATGTATAGTAAAGTCTTAAGGCTAATATACTATTATCATATTCGTATATATATATGGATAGTGAGTATTGATATTTGGATATATTATTATATAGTATATATATATATATATATGATAGGTTAATAATATATATAGTATATATTATATAGTATATGATATATATATAATGGTATATATATATAGTATATTATTATATATATATATATATATAATAATATATATATTAAAGTTATAAAAATAAATTTGGGTTATAATAATATGTATGTATATAATATAGTATAATATATTATATTATATATATTATATATATATATATATATATATTGAGATGTAATATCTAATAGTATACTATTCATAGGTATATATAGGGTAATAGATTAGTATATTATAACAAATTACCGAGCTAGTATAAGTTTCCTGTTTTGCGAACTAAACATTTGTTTTTGTGTTAAGATTCCTTTTTTTAGAGTGGCGGAACATGAATTTTAACTAAAATATTAGATTTAAAAGTAGCATACTTAATGTTTATAAAGAAGATTTCTATTTATGATACATCCTGTCATTATGTAAAACGTCTACGATGAAATATGGAACCACAAACAACCTTAATCCATTTTTAATTGTTTTGGTTAACGAAACCAGACACTTTCATAGCCATATGCAAAACTTGTTTATAAAAATACTCCATCCATTACTTCAAAGAAACAAAATCATTCACAACAATGACCATAACATCTTAACTTCTAAGATTCGCAATTAATTGAAAAGATTTAATGAAACTGTGTGAATTTTGACTACTTATAATTACTTTATTTATATATAGGGTATATATATTATAGTGATCGCCTATATAGTTATTATAATGTTTATACTTATATATATTATATTATATTCATATATTGTTATATTTATATATATTATTATTATTGTATTATATTATCTATTCATATATATATATATATAATATATAAGGCAAGAAGGAGAATTGTAATATATCAGAGAATCTTAACACAACCATTCACAATAAAATAAGAGTGAAAGTTCTATATTGAATTATTTCACACAAACTCAAAACAATTTTTCATAACCTGTACTAAATATATTATTATTATTATTATTTTATTAATATTATTATCTATTATTATTATTTTATTATTTATTATTATTATTATATTATTATTTTATTTATTATTATTATAGCAGGCAGTAGTCAAAAGAGTAAATCGGCTATAACTGTTCATCTTTACTACAAGAAGACTTGCCTTAATGTACTCCCGATAAGAGTTGCAACAAAGATTCCATTAAGTCCTGGAATGAAACTCATTTTCTCCATTACTAAATGAGGAACTATTTGCTCTTTTTTCTTGATAATTCCAAGCGATATTGGATCACAGTCAACGTACGTTGCGTACGCTATAAGGCCAACCATTATTATTAGAACATACATTAAAAGGAACCCCCAAATTATTCAGGAGAGAACAAAGTCCAAAATGAATTTTGTATATGAGACCAGCAGTTCCTGTTACATACTATATATATTATATATATATATTATATATTATATATATGCTATCATATAATTATATATATATATATAATAATATATATATAGTATACTATTTAATATTAGTATATATAATATATATATAATAATATATGTATATCTCACCACCTTTCCCACGTTGGGACTGGGGTGTAAGGTGCGATAGCACGCGCCGGAACAGAAAAGTAGTAGAGATATGAAGCAAGTCAAAAAGAAGCCAGCCTTACCATCCCTTTAAGTGAGAACTCGTTTCGCAGTTCGAGAAAAATTGTCACCCTAGGTCTATCATGGGACTGCATGGACCCTCATTATGACATCTCGTCAATGTAGGGATTCAAATGCCCTTGGATAAAGGTGGGCCATAAAACGATACCCCTCACAACCCTGTCAATTCACTCCTATTATGCGCTTTTCTTCTACCTTCTGTCAAACTCAAATTACTCTTTCCAGGCATTTATTTAATAACTCAATTCACTTTTTCTTCAGTCTCCTAGCCGGTCGATTCGCAGCACACTCATCATATATATTCCGCTTAACCAGACAAACTATCATCCATCCTTTCCACAATGCCAAACATTCATGTTTACTTTTTATTTTATTTCTTTAATTTACTTCTTTACTTCAACCACCACACAACTCCTTATACGCTCATCCGTCATTTTTCAATTCTTACTCACACCTAAGTACGCCTCCTCAAGATCGACCATCTGAACACATTGTACTTTAGATCTATACCTCTTATTCAAGACATAGTTTCACTACTTTAAATTAACACAGGTAGAAACAACCCTCTGTAAGACCATAGCGACTAAAGACTTAGTCCTTACATTTCCACCTAGAATTTAATGCAAACAGCCACCTTTACCATTCACAACTCTACTCACTGCAGCATCGTTTCCCTTTTTCATCCAAATATTATCCTAAATATTGAAACAGCAATTGTTCTTATATATATTTATATTATATATAAGGGTCGAGACGTCGCGGCGATTTACCGAAGTTTTTACGCAGCTAGACCCCGGACTGATTCTGGCTGCCTACACAAACGACGCAGATTGAGTGCGCGAGAGACAAACGCTTCGAAGGTACAGCTGTTTCATAAAGCAAAGCCTCGGGTCGTCCCCCCAAGGATATAGTGATATATATATTATATATATATATTATATATATATATAAATATCATATTTATATAATATATATGATATATATACATATATTATACCTTATCCACGTTCTCCCACATAAAAGAGTGGATATAGTCTGTAAATTTTTGTTTTTTTCAAGTAATTGCATTGTTCCAGGATGTTCAAGTATTTGCAAAACTCAAACGTGTTCAGTTTACTTTTCTACTTCAAGTGACCCAACCTTGTGATAATCTAATTCATCCAACCTTATTAACCATTATCCACCCATTCTCATTAATAGGTCCTTTAATCAATCAAGCAACCTCCATTTGGGTTTGTCCTTACCCCTATTATCTATCACTCCAAACATAAGAACGTTTTTGGAAAACTTCTTATCAATCATTTTAAACACGTGTTAATGCGATCTCAGTATGTCATTGATTTGTTCTATCAATTAAACATTTCTTCTAGCAGCACTCATCTCTTATCGTTACAATTCTAATCATATCCTTTCTCTTTACCTCACAAATATCTAGAAAGTATTTGACTTTCAAAACCATACTAATTTTTTTCTTGGAGATTAATGCTCACGTCTCACAGATATACATAACTGTTGAAACAAACATATATCCAAGGATATTCACTTTAACCCTCCAAAATAAATTTCCCTTATCCATTTTTCTCTAAGAATATGCAATTAATATCCCCCCCCCCTCAGCATCCAGCAACATTATGTTGAATTTCTTCTTTCATCCCTCAAAAATATCAGTATCCGTCATCACCCAAAAAAAACTTAAATACTCTATTTTAAGCTAGGCTTTCACCTTCTACTTTTATGTCCTTTTAGCAAAGACCGACCTTTGTCTGTTAGCCGAGTTAATTTTTAGTTTCTTTCCTTGGAATACTCTTTCAAACTGAAACGTCAAATTAGAAAGTTTTTCTTTTGAATTAGCCACCAAAACATTATCATCGTATTTGCCCCCATTTACCCAGATGCAGATACAAATTGGCTCCTCTCCCATGTATATCCATAACTATCTACACTAAACCAAGATTTTAGATAATAATTAATCATTGAGACATAACTCAATCCTGTCTCAGACCAACTCCTACATTAGATAACTTCCTTTCCTTCTTTTTAATCCTAACACAAGCTCTATTGGTTTTATAAAATGCTTTAACCAAATTTAATAGCATCTATTTTCGCCATACTTTTCAATACTCTTCACAATTTTCCTTTAAGATTTCAGATGTATTCCTTTCCGAACCAAAGAAACACATTAAAATATATTTTTTTCTTTCTTTCTGGTTATTTTATGAAAAGGTTTGTTTCATTTTATCTAGGCAGTTTGTTTTAAAACGCAAAAACACTTCTTTCGCTCTTTTTATCCTTTAAGATAATATCAAATTTGCTAAATGACCCATTCAAGATTCCTCTCTAATAAATGATAGAAGATACGATGAACAAAAAAACTAAAATCCTTTAGAGGATTCTTTAAAAGAGAGTTTTAAAATTGGAAACATCCTTCAGCCTACCTCTATGTCTTAGAAAATCGATTTGTAAATTTGCCACCACTGCGTTGCTTCCGTTTAAACAATACCACTTAATCTCACAAATATATATATTACTATATATATAATATATAATATATATATATATATGTATATATATTATTATATATATAATATTATATATATACTATATATACTATATTATTTATATATATATTATATAATATATATATTATAGATATAATAATTATTATATTATATATATATATATATATATATATATATATATATATATATATATATATATATATATATATATATATATTATATAATATAATATATATATATATATATTATATATTATATATATATATATATATATAACTTTATATACTATATTTATATATATATTATATATATTATATATATATATATATATTATATTATATAAATATAGATTATATATATATTATATATATATATAGTATATATAATATATAATATATATATACTATTATATATATATATTATATAATAATATATATATATATATATATATATATATATATATATTTATATATAAGCCTTGTATGCACAAGAATGGTTAAGATCATAAAACTGAGATTAAATTTCAAGCCTCGCATTGCTTTCAATGGACAACTTTCACACATGATCTTCTATTTCTTAAGAAATAATTGAGGTAGACTTACAGAATTTTTAAATAAACCAATGATGATAAAAGAAAACTTTTACTAAAATTGGTTTACACCACTAGTACATTCAACGGCTTATATATACATATTAAAAGGGAATCTAGTGGAGGCTTACCCTAGGGACCCCGTGCCCTATTTGCCATGCATTTGTGTGATTGTAGAGCTAAGGATAGTCTCAAAACATCAATATGTTTAAAAAATATTCGATGTTTCGATAGACTTAAAATACAACTCTACCATATAAAAAAAAAATTTACAATTTTTTTTCCTTTAAGTTACAATTCGGTTTAGGACCCAATAAGTTCAGGTTATGATAAGTTTTGCTAAGTATACACAGTAAATCTGTGTCTACTTAACAAATCTTATCATAACCTTAACGAGTTTTCGGACCTAAACCATAAACGTTAGATATGGCACCACTGTTTACGAAATCATGCATAGGTAGTAAAAAAAAAAAAGAAAAAAAAAAAAGATTTCCTTAAAAAAAGTGCGTTTTTCGTCATACTACGCTTAGCTCTACAATTACTTGCATTTTGAACCCTATCTAATGTTTCCAATAAATTTATCCAGTTAACCCCAACGGTAAAATATTATTTACACTATTTCCTATAAAATGGCATTAAAAAATTTTCAAACATGAAAGGCCATAGGTCCTTGTTAAATTGGTCGACATTTATTCTTTTATGTAATTTCAAATTTCTATATTTATTATCTTAGGAAATTAGGTAAATAATAATATTTCTATACGAGTAATTATGTAAAACCGTTCCCTTTATGCCTTCCCACTGTTATGTCCGTTAAAAATTAATGTTTCAAATTTTTTTTTTGCTAATATATTTTTTAAATGAATTTTAAATGATTTTTCAGTAAATTTTTTTCTTCAAAAATATGCGAAATTTAGCATTTTTTTACTTTTTCATTTTAGGTTTAACATTTGGCACTATTCTGCATGCAGGATACAATGAATTTTTGCTAAAATAAACAAAAATAATTTTTAAAAATATTCGTAATTAAAATATAGAAATAGGCCTCAGTTGTTACTTCTCTTTTACGAAACATATATATGATATTATATAAAGTAGGATATAGTATATTATATATATACTAATTATATATATTAATATATATATATTATATAAATATATATTACTCATTATATAATATATATATATATATATATTATATATATATTATATATAGTATATATAGTTATAGTCTGGGTATCATATTTATATATATATTATATACAAAATTCCATAACCTGCAATCAAATTTATAGTAATAAAATACCCCTGATGTATTTTCACATGCTGTGATTCGATCCTGGACCCCAGCAGATGAGCGCGCAACAGTGTGTTGACCACTACTCCACGATGAGCTAAAAGAAAAAACCCATTAGTACCTCTGCTGCCACTCCGTCGTACTCCTCATGCTCCTCCGCTCTCACACTGGATTGTAGGGTTCAAACAGGGTACTCGCTATGGTGAAAGAACACTAGGAACAGGGATAGAAATACATGAAAAATTGGCAATAAGCCTTTGATAATAACTGACAATTAATACCAAAGATACAGGTGGGAAGGTATAAGAGTAAAGGCTTCTACATACATTACTCGTATCGGAATATTAATGTTTACTTCATTTCCTACAAAAAATAAATTAAAAGATTTGAAAATACCAAAACTCAATAACTTTATCGACGAAAAATTACGGCAAGATTGCCAGCTCATATATTATAATATATATAACAATATATAGTATATATATAATATATAGGTACTCATTATATATTATATATATATATAGTATATTATATATATATATATATATATATATATATATATTAATATATACATTATATATATATATATATAATATATAATATATATATTTATTTACTATTATATATTCAACCTTCTCAAATTTTGCTTTAATTAACTTCTATTTCTACGTTAACGAAAACATTTTGTGACCGCTCATTCGGTTGGCTAATGAAATATTATAACAGCCTATAGCAATCAAGTTTCCATGTCTTGTTTTAAATCGGTGAAGGCAATGATGATTTGATTATTCTTGATTGTCTCCATATTTCGCTATAAACTTGTCTAATAACAGCAAACCTCACCCTGTTTAATGAATTAGAATTGTTAGCTTCAAAGTTAATTTAGAAGAAATTGTTCTTCAAAGATCAAGGTGTTTTTAAAGCTCAACAAAAAAAGGTCCTGGTCTCGGAGGGTGAAACCAGCCAGGACGTGAGCAAGATTGGTCATCCTTGGCCTCACATAGTTAACTTCTTTACCTTGAAGCAAAGGGAAGTTAACTAAATTTCTTTTCTTGTGCATTTGAATAGGCGTGGAAGAGTTTTATAAGGGATAATCCAACCCGTTCTGAAATTTCAAAGCGAGCACATCTTAAATTGGAAGCAGCAATTCAAAGAAAACGAATAGGGTCGAGACAATAAGGGCCTAATAATATATATATATATATATAATTATATATATACTATATATATATATATCATATATATATATATATATATATACTATATTTATATATATATATATATATATATATTATCTATATATATTTAATATATAAAGGTTATAACGTCTGTAACATGTAACTCGTTAGTTTTTGCACAGAACTGTGACGGAATTAATCTTTTCCGATTAACGGCACACCCAACCCCAACACACAACAAAACCACCCACACACCCAAACACCCACACACACACCCGTTACTAACGAAGTTACTTTTTTTCATGTAACGCACCGATACCTTATATAATATATACTATATTATATATATATATATATATACCTAATATAATATATATATATAATATATTATATATACTATAATATACTCTGATATATTATATATTAGGGGTAAAAGGGATGGTGAAAGGAAATACATTCATAAAAACCTATACCTTGTTGCGTCTCTGATAGATTTTACTGAGCAAACTCTCTGAATGTTAATTTGATGAAAACTGTAAAGGTATCCATAGAAGAAGAACCCGAAGACAATGGCATTGAAGAAATTGTGCGTAACATATGGACTAGTGTTCATACTGTTCGGAAGATATGAAAAGGAATAATTAAGACATTAATATGAAACATACTAAAAACTTAACAATAGCAGTAATAAGTATCGGACTCAGACAATTGTACACAAAACGTTTTATACGAACATATGTTCACATGTTTACGTACATGAATGGCTGTAGTTATGTAAGTGCGTACATATACGTTCTGTACATACGCAGTCCACATTATGAACGTAATTTTTTTTGTTCTTGTTTGGTTTAATAGTTTTTCTTGTTGCTGTTTGATGACGCGTGCAAACACACAAACACATGCACACACACAATGATAGTTTAGGAATGATGTCAAATTTTAGTTTTTGTCGTTGTTTGTTATTTTTGCTGTTTGATGTTTTGATGATGGCACGCATACACCACACACACAACATACTAAATAGTAATATATATATATATATATAGTAAAGTATATATTATTATTATATAGATATATATATATATATATTAATACTATTAATATAATATAATATGATATAATTATTTAAAATTTTATTTAATTTAAACTAGCGTATTTAAATAATGTCTATATAAGCCAAAAATTACAAATTCCATAGAGGGGAATTTCGAACCATTTGCAAATCGAACCATTTTACGTGTCGGCTTTAAAACCACTTGAGCAAGTTGCCCGCCTTAATAATCACAATTTAAATTAAGGAGTTTTTAGAGCCTCGATCCACATTTTTTGTTATTTCTCTTTGTGCTGCGGCTTTGGGCTTTTTGAACTCTATCTTTTTACTATTCCTTGAGTTTGCAAAGAAAAAAATCATACTGTAATCGTACTTAGTAGTAGATATATTAAATATAATATATATATATATATATATATATATATATATTATATATATATATATATAATATAATATATATATATATTATATATATGTTCCATTGATGCTTGAGAAGTAAATAATTTTCAGAGCCTTTTAAAACTTGGAGCATATAGAGCTGATGGTGGCCCTATAGCCAAGCTGCGGATCCATGCCGCTACGGCCATCAAAGGGAGAGGAACTAAGCCCTTTAAATAGAATATGGCATCAGCTATGCGGATAATAAGCAGACGACATGCTTCAACGATGGAAATGGAGTCTGAGCTGACGCTTGAGGCGGATCACATTGCGGCTTTGGCACCGGTATTGGAACCGATTCTTGAAATCTGTGTGCAAACCTATAATAAACCGAGTAAGGTGTCTTTCCTATGCTTTCGAACTCATAAAACTTGATTTTGAGTGTTTCAGAACCCTCAAGGATGTCTAAGAACCCCCAACTTAAGTTGATTCCAGATGGAAAAAGAAGAAATAAAGTAGAGACATATGGAATGCATAAGAGAAGAAGACAGAGACAGGATGAAAAAGGAATAAGAACAAGGTAGAAATGGACAAGACAATGGAACCCCTGCCGGTGCCAGAGTTGTAAGATATCTACTCCCATGCTTACGAACCCTTAGAACTTGATTTTGAGGGCTATCAAGATCCTCAAGAATATCTGGAGAACCCTCCAAAAGGGAGATCACTTGCGAAAAAAGAAGAAATGCATGGTATACATAAGAGAAGAAGACGGGGAAAGGATGGAGAGGGAAAAAGAACAAGTCAGAGATGGATCTCTGCTCAGATGTCGAAACCAGAGCAGGTGCGGTGCTGAGTAAGCACACATTCGTCTAATATACCAATATTTTTGTCATTTTACTTGCTGAGGGCCCCATGGAATCCGAATTTGACAGTTTCAAGTTGCTGCGGAAAGTCTTAGCACCCATGGAGTGCAGCCCCTGAATGAAAACTTGCTTTTGCCATGTCTAATGTTTACTACATCAATCCATATGTACTGAAATGACAAAAGATGATTTCCTGAGAAGTCAAATGGTACGACACCCACACGATATAGGAACCAAACCCCTAAAAGGAGTTTCACCCTTAAAAATGAAATGAAGAAATATTTGTAAAAATGCTTAAAGTTTTATTTATATTTTGTTTAAAGTTTTTATATTTATTTTAAAACTTGTAGTTTACATCTATATTTTGTTTTATTATTGTTATTTATTTATTTATTTTTAAAATATATTTTAAAAATTATTAAAAACATTTTATGATTTTACTAAAGAAATATTAATTTTTTATTAAAAATATTTATTTTAATATACCCTAAGGCAGTAAATCAATAAATCAGTAGTAAACGCTATACAACAGCCACCCCACCTACCACCCAGCAGGCCTTGCGCTATTGCTTTATTGACTTCCTGCATTACGGTTAACAAAGTACAATTTTTACTATTATTTGTATAACAACATTAAAGCATGTTTTTTTTTATGAACATTACATAAAATTATTAAAAATATTTTGTCTTTATAAATCTTTTATTCTTTTTTATAAAAAATATCAATTAATCAATGGATGAAACTCTAATCAGCCCTTTACCCTACCCTATTGTTCTCACCAATGATCCATTAATTAAGCGATTAAAATCCTATTTAAACTTTACTATTAGTATACCATATCAAAAAAATATATATTTTTTGTACGAACATTAAATTAAATATTAAAACATTATAGGTTTTACTAAATTTTTTATTCTTTTTGTTTATAACGTAAAAATATCAATTAACCAATATTATTATTATTATTATTATTATTATTATTATTATTATTATTATTATTATTATAATATTATTATTATTAATTATTATTATTATTATTATTATTATTATTATTATTATTATTATTATTATTATTATTATTATTATTATTATTATTATTATTATTATTATTATTATTATTATTATTATTATTATGAATGTCATGTTTTATTATTTATTTCATTTTTTTGTTCAAAATTTTATTCTATTTAATATGTTCAATACGGTATTTGTTTTAAATTTCATTCTATTTGATGTGCGATTTAATTTATGTTATTATTATATATATATTATTATTATTATTATTATTATTGTTATTATTAGTATTATCGTTCGAATTAATAGCTATTATATAGGTAACATTCTATAATACACTGATCGTTATTTTACTATTGGATTAGTAATTATTGCTGTAGGAGTTCACAGGAGGAAGTATGTTACTGTAGAGTTCAGAGGAGCAGTATCCGTTGAAATAAGTGTTTTTATAAAGAGAGAGGCGCTTGAGCAAATCGACTGCAAAATGAGATTGAAAAAAGTGAGTGTGGAATTGAACCGCAGTATAAACCAACTCACTTAGAGCTGTGTGGGTAGAACCACACCAGCTGTGTGAGGACTGTACCACACAAGGGCATAAGACAACATTATAAAGAATAATCAGATGAGGTGATGTGATGAAATTTTAAAGACCCCTCAAAAAAAGTAACACTTTTAGAGGCTTGTTTATTAAGGGGTAATGTGATTCCTACAAAATAAATCAAGTGAAAACGAAACTACCAGAAATATCAAGAACAAAGGAAGTCCTGATTTGTGTGTTTGGCTACGAAGATATCATATTTATGTGAAAGATAATGACGAGTGGAAAAACAATCATATTTTCTCTGCTCCGATTAGAAATTCGTAAAACATCAGAGGTTAGTTGCTCCAAGGCCACCTTCCTTGCATAAGTAATTTGCAGTTGTGTGGAACGTCTTTCAAAATGAGTAAATAATGAAGGCTAAAGTATCGTCAAAGATACATATTAAAGTTGCAGAGAGAATGTCAAGAATGAAAAGTAGAAAAAAATGTTGAGGTAGGACAAAACTTTGAGAAACACCACTTTTGTTGGATTTAAAAAGAAGGAATTGTGACCGTCTACAACAACAGCTATAGAAGAACTTCAAAGGGAATCAGAGAATGCGCCTCAAAGAAAAGGACAGGTACGGAAACAGTAAAGTTTGGAAATCAAATTTTTATGCCAGATTCTATCAATGGCTATCGATATTTTCATAGCAACATATATCTACAGTGAAATAAGGAGGCAAATGTATCAGTTTTAGCAAAAGGTAATACAACAGTGTTGCCTGGGTAGGGAAAAGATCAGGAAGACTAGAAGATGCAAAGTTAGAGTTGATATTTTTTCAAAGTGCCAGAAAGAAGCATGAAGAATAGGTATCATAGAGATTATTGCTTTTCTACTGAGACGTTGCTATTGTTAGGCAGAATAGATTTATCACTATTCCGGGATGAAATAAATACAATATGAGATTCTTGAGTTTCTTGAAACTGTCAATGAACGCAGTGACCCTGAAGCGAATAATACGAAAACAAAGAGAATCAAACCAGAGTTTATGATTTTCAGTTAAAGGAAAAGAGAATGGAATCTAAACCTCCATGCCAGAGAAATCGTCCCGATAAGAACACTTCGCACTTAGTGCCACCTCTCCCTCCGAAATAATATCATTCAAAGGGAATCCAAAAAAGTTCTACCGCAATTCCGACCAGTATCAGCACCGAAGTACCAATATCGTTTAATTGTGGTTGTTAGGGATCTTTCCTTCTGAAGATTTGGAGAGATAGAACAGGATATGGAGATAAAATGATCGGATGAACACAAAGGTGGAGAGAGTTTATCATTATAAATAGAAGGAATAGAAGTTCGGAAAAGATCAAGAATGCTGGTCTTATCTCCAAGTAGATAAGGGATACAAGTAGGAAGCTTTGCTATCTGCTCAAGGTTGTTATGGATTAAGTAATGGAAGGCGAGTTCAGCGACTGCATTCTGGAATTTAGAGAACATTGATTTCACCTAATATGAAATTTTAGAGAAAGGAGAAGAAAAAATGCTCTATTTGGAAATTATAAGGTAGAATAATTTAAATCAGGTTTAAATAGAATAATTAAGTAGTAGATTAGTAAGAGATTAAGCAAATAAGGTGGAAACTTGAAAAGACTCCAAATTAGAAACAACGTCGATGTTCCCACAAGTTCAACATTCTCCTAGGCTGAAAATTGAGTGATAGAGGCTGAAAGATGGAACAAGAGTGGGGCTTACCTCTAAAGATGGAACAAGAGTGGGGCTTACCTCTAAAGATAAAACAAGAGAGAGGCTTGCCACTGGAACGCTTAAGCATCTGACTTTGTCATAAAGGTAAGGTCTACAGAAAGGGAGGGAGTGTTAAACAAAGCG